>JBAMHX010000008.1:1289120-1301286 GCA_037177515.1 Pseudomugil tenellus | reverse complement strand
GTTGCTGTTAGCACGTTCCGCAGTCCCTGCAGCTACCTTGCTAGCTGGCTTAGCCTCAACCTCCACTGTGCGGAGCCATGCTTCTAACTCCTCTAGCCTGGCCTCCAAAACTAAAAACAAGCTACACTTCACACACCTACTGCTATCATCGCTAAAGGAGGCAGGGTTCTTGCTGAACAAATGACACACCGAGCAGGACAGGGGGGGTGAAAGAAGAGGGTGAAGACACCATGCTAACACTAAGCTAAGGCTAACAGCGTTAAGAACAACTAACTGAGTTGCAAGTAAAAAGTGGCTTGGACACAAAGTGTTTTACACACTAGATGTATTTACAGAGTAACTAAAATGCATAAATAACCCTCAAAATCCTTATTTAGTTTGACTGAATTAAAAGATGAAGAGCAGTAGCTTCTAGAGCAGTCACAGAATCACTACAATGCAGAACACGCTCACCAGGAAGTTACGTCAAGATCCAGCAATTCGTCAAGGAACAGGAACAGTTGTGTTCAGTCTAAAAAAGACAACACTTTTTATGTCAACGTGAAGTGGGAAAAAGAAAGTAATCTACCCATTGGAGAAGAAAGCTGGAAAAATATGCGCAAGATAAAATGGACCTCAACCGGGTTGACGGTATGGCATGAATTTTGCTGGAAATGTATGACATTCTTCATTAGCCCAGTCCAGAAGAGGTATAGGGGCACTAAGGATGGGGAAAGGAAGATGCCAACCACTTCCATATAATTTAGGACTGCCAAGTCATTCACCAATACTGCCACAATATAAACGAACATGTTCAAAATGTCTTATCACCTGTATTTCCTATGTTTTGAAACTGCATACCTGTGTAACATAAATGTCGTAGGAATGACATCTGGAGATAGGGATTTTTTATACGTCCTGCTGGCTACAAGCAAAAAAGCCCTTACAAGAAGATGGCTAAAACCTGATCCTCCAACAATTGAGGACTGGATTAACATTTTACATGAGATGTATAACATGGAAAAACTGTCATTCACTCTGAAGGTGCAGATGGACACTTTACATAAGATTTGGTCCAAGTAGTCTGAATATGTTAAACCAGTTAGATCTGACTTTTTGTGATCACTGTTAACAATGTAGAGGTAATTTGGCTCCCCCGCCACCCATGTTCAAATTTCAAAAATATGAATGCAAAATCAATGTATAATGTGTGCCATTTGATTTGCATCACTAATAAAGAATTTACATAAAAAAAATCCAATCTTTCAACTATGAACATCCAAAGTTAACCAGAAAAATATTAATCCAAGCTGAGCTTGCTACATTGTGATTTACCCTGATGCACCTGTATCTAAAACAGATACTTGGCATCTCATCTTAGATGCAAGTTCGTTTAACACTGTGGTGAGTCTCTGAGCTGAGGAAATCCTCAGGACTGAATGAAGGTGCTCGTCAGTAAGACGACTCCTGTATGGTGTTTTGATTATCTTCATCAAAAAGAAGAGTTGTTCGGAAAGATATGTGCTACCAAAGATATGTGCTGCCAAACATTGACAGTATTTGCACAGCTTGTGCACGAGTTGGGGCAGTGTGTCCGGAAGTAACTGTGGGTACTGGTCAGCACAGACATTCATACTTTGACTTGAGGGTGTCATTACACTGGAGCTCGATCAGCTCCATTTGGAGGTTGGTTGGAACACTTGACACGTCAACCACAAATGGATTTCTGAGTAGTTCAAATCTGCACTTCTGTGCTTTAAAGTGGGCAAATTGTGGGGAAAACTCAGCATTAAGCACGCTTAGTTTTTCAGCAAACTTTGCAGATAATAGATCTGCTCTTTCATAATATGGCAGCATAGAACCAATGAACCATGTTTCCCTGCAGCATCTGCATCTCCCACAAGCACAACATCCCTGAAGCTGCTGATTTAGCGCATTGAGATGGCTCACAACATCACACAGGAACTCCAGCTCAAATTGAAACCTTTTATCCCTGAGCTCTGTTTTGTCTCTCCAAAACAGACGTATTTCTTTTTTTTTTATTTCTTTAGCTCAAAGCATCTCTTCAGTACTTTTCCTTGGCTAAGCCATAACACCTCTATGTGATAAGACACGTCTCCGTCTGAAAGTCTTTCAGAAAGGACTTGAACTGGTGGTGATTTAAACTGTTGACTCTTATAACGTTAACTACTCAAATTATGGTGTTCATAATATGCTCCATTTTCAAGGCTTTACCTCTTAAGGCTTCCTGGTGGATTATTTAGTGGTAAACTGTAAGCTCACCTGGTTCATTCTTCAGCACCTTTTTTCTTAAATCCTGCCCCCCAGTCCACTTTTCTGACCACACATCGCAGCCCCACGATCTGTTGTCCGTCCCACAAGCTTATCCCAAGGCAGCATCATTTCACTGAGACATTTGGACACCTCCTCGAAGATTTCTTTTCCTGTGGTTGTGCCATGCATGGATTTTAAAAGTTTGTTTTGTATCTGGTCAAATGATATTGCAAACTTTGAGCAGGCGCTTTTTCACAAACTCTTCCTCCATAAAGGGTCTGGCTGATTTGGTGATTTATGCCATCACAAAAACTAACCTTTACTGCAGCCTTGCTTTGGGATTTTGCTTTGGTGAACATAGTTTGCTGTGAAACCAGACTTCCTTTCAATTCCCTCTGGAACTTTTGCCTCTTGTTCAAATCCTTATACTTGTCTTTTTTTTGTATCATAGTGTCGTTGTATGTTATATTCATTAACTACAGACACACTGGATCTACACACAAGACAAACAGGTTTGTCTTTTAAAATGGTGAACATATAATCTGCTTCCCACCTGTCTTAAAAGGTCCTGTTGTGTGTCTTTCGTTTGGCCATTTTTTGTATTACATGTGCTATTGTGGTCGCAGATGCTAATGAAAGTAAGTAGGTGGTGAGGGCGATTAGCAAGCTGACAAGCCGGCGCCAACACATTTGCCAAGCATTCTAGAATTTGTAGTACTACCTGTGGATGCGCAGTACTGGCACACCGGCCAGCAGGCCAGCTCTAATGCATATTTGATATGATCTCGCAGGCCAAATATAATTAAATCACTGGCCTGAGTTTGACATGGGTGGTGTAGGCTAATTAAGCTCTGTAATGCTCCTAGAATGTCTTGTGAGACTTTTATCAGGCTGATCCAGCCTTCAACCTAAATTTTTGCTCTACATGTATCTTTTCTTAACCTTTAAAAACTAGAAAAACATATGTGTATTTAAAAAGATTTCTAGGAATCATGTACATATACATACAATTGTTCTTGATGTTGAGCAAAACCACAAAAATAAGCATGTGAAG
This sequence comes from Pseudomugil tenellus, assembly GCA_037177515.1. Taxonomy (NCBI): domain Eukaryota; kingdom Metazoa; phylum Chordata; class Actinopteri; order Atheriniformes; family Pseudomugilidae; genus Pseudomugil; species Pseudomugil tenellus. Next base: position 1,297,979 of record JBAMHX010000008.1, on the reverse strand, counting down.
AGAATATTGAAGAGAGCAAATCTCCTTCAAGTCATGTTTGTTAACATGCACACAAGAATGAACAAATGTCAAAGCATCAATTTTTTATAAATAATGCACCCCCAGCTGTGCAGAGGTGACCTCAGATGATATTTGATTTCCAGATAAAACCAATGATTTGATCTCCCACTTAAAGTCTACAGTGTGAAGATATAAAGAAAATATAAATATTGAAATAAAACTAAATTAAAAATACTTAATACTTAATAATAATACTTAATCTCTGAGGATTAATAAATTATTATTATTTTTGTTGGACAGTTAATTATTAATCATAATGTTCCAAACGGCAATTCCTATTGACTTACTTCATTGTTGTTTCCTCAATGTGTCGTGTAAAGGGTCTGAATAGCCTACAAACGCTTCAACAGAGATATATTTTTGCAGCCATACTTCAGTGAAACACATAATATTGCAGTTTCTCTTTTACCTCTGTGTCAGTCTCAGTATGTTGTTTTTGCATTTTGTTCACTTACACCATCAGAATGAGTGAAAGAAATGGTTTAAGTCCTTTCCTGCATCCTGTTCATTTCGTTTATGTTTTTGGTTTGTCATTTTATCTTATCAACAATGAGGTATGGCAAGTTTATTTCTGTTGTACATTTCATGTACAAGACCCTTCACATTGCTGGCACACAACTGTTTTGTTGCCATGGATATGATCACAATGCATTTTGAAAAATGGTCAATGAGCAGCTAGTAAATCTGCATTAAAAGATCAGTTTAAAGAAATATATTGACAGTAAATTTCCAAAAAAAAAAAAAACAATAGCCATGCATGTTAGGACATTGTGCCAATGTGCATTGTTAACATATAGCATTGTTATATGTTCTGTCAGATCAAACTCTTTTAAAGCTGCTATGTTTGAACAAATTTCACTCTTAACATCATTCAGATATTTTAGCTAAATCTCAATCAGTTCTATTTATATATTTATACATGAATTTTATTATCATTGAGCCAGCTTACTGGCACAACGAAATTGATTTCAGTACAAACCCAATCCAAAATTACAAGTACATATCACACAACACATAGGATCAGGTATGACTGAGGCGACTGTCTTGCACTGCACCTTTTGCAGAAGGTGGGGGGAGCAGAACACAACACAGGGATAATAAGAGAGGAAAAAATATAGTATTTCTGGTCTGCACCAGTTGGGGGGTGCAGTACAGTAATGCTTAAAAAGAAATCCTATTTCAAAATGGACTTTGTTCACCTGATGAAAACTGGCTGGTGGTGATCATCTGTTTTTGATTAAACTGCAGACTTTTGAAGTAGTGGACCAGTTATTGCAATGCAATTTGAAAAAGACATCAGACATTGCAATTCTTAATCCCCTCACTTCTGCAAAACATAAGATGTGTTTCCATTACCATTTTTCATAAAATAAAAGTGATATTTGTAAAGTTTTGAAAAGCTACAACTTTGATTTGCAGGTGTTTCCACTGGGTTTTCTGACAGTGAGACAAACATGCAGGAATAGGACATGTGGCCAGTGATCACTGAGTGTACTGGCTGAATTGATCACGTATAGTGCGAGCGCTCTCTCTGGGTTCACCTCCGTCTTCTCCACTGGCAACTCAATCTCACTCACTTTTTTTCTTCTCATATTTTTGCAGATGCACCATGTCTGACCTCAGGCAGTTGTGTGCATTGGAGGGGGTGGTGAAAGATGGAAAATAAAAAGAGCAATGGTGGCACGGAGAAGGCCATAATTAAATAGAAAGCACTGGAAACATACTTAGCTAAATTTGCAAAACTTTGCAACTTTTTAATCAAAACAATTAAGCTCATAGTTTGTAACGTCAAATGAATACAATCAAACGGGTAAGGAAGATGTTCAACTCTGTCTGCGGACCACTGTTCATTAATTTATGAAGACAGTAATACAAATAGTGACATGTTACATAATGTAATAGTCTAATTTCAATAATAGTATTATGCTACAATGCTATGGCTAACTGCGAAACTGTCTTTGTAGCTCCTACAGGAGCAAGATTCAACACTAAACAAAAGCGACTTCTGGACCAGGCCCAAGAAGTGAGCTCGTAGGTAACTGAGTCCAGATTTCAGGGGTCGGCCCGAAGGGTGTGAAGCCAAAAGTCCAGGAGACAAACAAACAATCTCCCCTCACTAGGAAGCAGGAACCAAAGTAGAAGACCATCCCGGTCTGGGACTCCCTCAGAGACTTTTACATGATGAGTTCCAGGTGGCGACGCAGACCTGGGTTTGGTCGCAGGCGGCAGTGGCAAGTATGGGATTGCCGTGCCGGAGGGGACCTGGGTGCTGGCATCAGACGTGGCAGAACTGAAGGGGACCTGGGCGTTGGTGTGGGCTCTGGACCTGGTGTGGCATGTAGCATGGGCTCTGGACCTGGCGTGCGACGTGGCATAGTAGTGGAGAAAAACTTGAGCAGGCCGGAAACCAGGAATGGTTGAGGGGGCCTAAAACTACTGTGCCCAGATAGGGCAATGATGTTCTCATTGGGCTCAGCAAAAAGGTACATCATTGCTGGTTGTGCCTGAGGCTCAGGGTGCTCATGGATCACCATGACAAAATCCTTGGCACAAGCCAAGCGTAGGAAATCTGGAAACGGGCCTGCCATGGCATCGAGGTACCTCTTCGTGGCTGAGCTGATCACCCTGAAGAGTTCCCTGTATTCCCACTCTGCTGGGTCCATTTTTGGCTGGTTCATTATGTCACGTGACATGGAAGGTGTGGACTCAAATGTAGGCAACGGAAGAATCTAGGTGTTGTAGTTTTTTATCAGGACTTGGTCCAATCTGGTCCAGATGCCAAAAGCATCCTTAATTTTAGTCTAATTTGTATTTTCACAGATAGATTAAAGGTCTTACAAGTCAGAAACTATGTTTTCATGAATCTGAACAGCCCAAATATTGCAGTTTTTTTTCAACAACTCTATTTAATGTGAAACGGCCCACTGCCGTCTCAAAGACATCTCCAGTGCTCATGGGCTCAGCATAGCCAGGAAATAAAATCTTTTTACTATAATCTGGGTCATCCAGAATCTTAGCTCTTACCCATTCATATATCTACAGTGAAAGTAAGCAATAATAGACACTGTAATGTACCTGCATAACAGTCCAGACAGCCATAGTGCTGCTGAACACAGAATAACAACATCACAGATGGTTCTTCTTGCAGTATACTCACTTTACTCAGCACTTGTCTTTCAATGAGTTTTAAACGAGCAGCTGCATGGAGGTAAATGCCAGCTCCCATCTGCACCTTCCAACTTCTGCTATTCCAAATGCATAACATTTTAAAGTGGACCAACGCAATCTCATTCTATAATAGAGGATGTGGGAATTTTAATTGATCTGTCCCGGCATACTTCAGAAAGAAGAGAGAGGTTGTTACCTAAATGAAAGTAAGTCCCAGGTAGTTTAATATATGGTCATTAAGCATGATTGCATTCTTTCATTCTTCTTTTTCCATTTGAAAATAAGACAAAAAATCCATCTGTTACTTAGAAGGGACACTATTCTATAAATGAAATGGACAAAGTACACATATTTAGGCAGTATTGCTCTTTAATGCCAAATGCTATACTAGATTTTTCTCAAGTGCCGAAATGGCTCTCTCGGTGTTGAATACACCTAGATAATGCCAACTAGGAAGCAGAAAACCAATAATTCTGGCTGGGCTGGGGTGCTCAATTGGATTTACTATCAAGCTCCTTTATCAGTTTAATAAAGTCCTTCTCTGTATCTTCCTATCCCTATTCCCCAGGTTCTTTGTACCTACAAGACCACCACTATGAGTCATTAAGGTAACTAAAGGAACTGTCTTGACCAACACTGTCATTAATTAGGTTGCATTTAAAACCTTGCTCCTTCAAAGTGTCTTGTGATAATTTTGTGATGAAAGCTTCTTGCTTTGCTTTGACTCAGAGTAAAAGAAGACTGTGTACTAGAACAAAGGAATAATTCAATCTTTTAGGAAAAGGTAAGCTTTGATTTTTTGTTCAGTGAAATGTGGAGTTTTTTGTTGTTTTGCTATTACTCTATGTCTTCAATATTGTGTTTGTCTTTAAACCTGAGATTCATACCATTATTATTTCCTAGGGAGCCTCAGTGCACCACTCAATGCTCCCACCAAGGTCAAATCAAAGAACTTAATAATATGGTTAACAGACAAAAGAATAGTTAGATTTGGCTGTTGTTGCCACTATGATCCACAAAACCTCCCCAAATAACACAATGTCTCAGTTTCTCCTCCAGGGCAAACAATCTTCTAGGAAAATGCAACAGTGATGTTAAAAATACCTATAGATGTGTCTGCAACTATATTTTGGCAAAAATGATTACTTTGTTACCTTGCTAAAGATAATTTACATTAAAATGCACAAAGCAGAACCAGTCTCAGGCCTGCTAAGATGGATTGATGATGCACTGGCTGCTTAGACATCAGAGACAAGAGTATTTTTAAAGAAGCTACGGACAATATACAAGTGTGCAAACACTCTTAGTCATTGTATTGCCAGGTTTACTTACATTTGCGTCCTGTGTCAGACATTGCATGTATAGCCTAACAAAAAGCTGTGGTTCAGTGCAGATAAACACCAAAAAGAAACTGGTATGCAGCCTTCTAACAAGGAGATATTGGTGAGTATAGGCAGGCCTTTTACAAACAGCAGAAATACATCTGCTAATGGTAATAATTAAATCTGCATAATAACGACCCACACTCCCCTTGCAGCCAAGGAGAGTGGGTGTGTCACTACACAGGTGTTACCCCACTCCAGGTGACACCTGTGTAGGTGCTCAGGGCACGTTAGACAAAAAGGGAAAGAGGGGCAGCAGGGGAACACAGTATCAAGGTCCGACTCTGCCATACCCACTGAAGACAATCCACAGTCATGCCAATACACTCAGATTTACTTTTGTTAAAGTTTGCCAAATTTTTATAAAATAAATTGTTGAATCTCTAGAATATTGTAGGGCAAGGTTTCTGTATCCTCTTACCATTTAATTAAAATAAATATCTGCCACTGAAAAACTGAAAAGGCAGATAAGAAGGATGATAAGTCTATTTTTCAATGAAACAAACTGGCAGGATGACAAACAGGTTCAAACAATCCTTTAGCTTAAAGATTAATCACATATTAATTCCAAAAAACTAACAAAGGGGCACAGACACACTCACACACACACTCTCAGTAAGTAAAAACATTGCAGGCCTGGAGCTTTGGTGCAATGGATAATACCATTTCTCCTGTGCTCAGGTTCACCAGAAAGCCGGCAAATCACTAACCCATCCAGAAAAAGTATTCTTCAAACAACCAGGTGATCCAGACAGCCTCCAGTTGTCACTCTCTCTGTGTTGTGGAACGATGCCTGCAGCTCCAGTCATGGCACCTCCATTACCCAGCACATGCAACCCGGTGCAGTTGTCCATGCTGGTCTTTACATTGTGCTGTCTTGCTCATCACCGACACACAATGAGCAACATAGCAGTTGTTCTAAGCTCGTGGAGATGGCGTGTAACCCCAACCTTTCCCAAACCTCACCGCTCCACACTTCTCCTTCATCTGGCTGCTGTCATGCCCTGCTCCAGACTCTACCAGCCCAATCACCATCACCTGCCACCAGACTCGTTATCCCCTATCACCTGCACCTGTTGATTCCCTCACAGCTTTATATCGCTCAGCTCACAGTTATTCCTTTGGTCGGACATTGTACGTAAACACCTTTGCTTGTTCCTGCTGCTCCTGTGTTCCCTATTTTCCTGGATCCCCCACAGCCTGCCTTCCTGCTCCGTGTCCCTGCAACCCTCCTTTCCTCCACCTTGCTTCACAAACTTCCTGTGTTTACACTTGTTGTGACTAAATTACTGCCAGACCTAGTACCATGACACTACATGTTTACACACACGAGCGCACACTCTAATGCTCATCTTGGCACACATATACTCATACACATATTCCAATGTCCCACACCTAATAGAATCTGGGAGACAAGGCCTTGCAGGAATGTTCAGGCAGGTGCATGTGACTTAAAAAGATGCTGTACATCTCAGAGGCTCATTAAAGCTACTGTATAATCCAAATCCTGGTGTCAGACCACCTTTCTGGATGTAACACCTGACCAATCTGCTTTACTCGTGCCCTCTCTGTACACTTTGCTTGGATTAGGACATTACTACAAGGCAGCACAATGTCTCTGGGAGACTTCTCCCAAAGACACTGTGCCACTGTATGTAGCTAATTCTGTTAACATCTTAAAGGATAGCTAATTAAATAAGAAAAACAGACAGATGAGGTCTGAGCTGCTTGGGTGGCTTAAAGCACATGTTACTGTAGTTCTCTGTGGTGGTGAAATAAGCAGCACACCAGAGCACAGTTTCATAATTTGCGTGCACTGCAATTGAAATACCATGCTCACAGTTTAACAACCCAAGTGTTCCTGACCCCGCAGAGACTCCATATACCTGCAAACTTACCAGACTTACTAGTACAACCAGATTTCTATGTGGCTTAGTATGTGCTGATAAGCATACTGAGAGAAGTAAGTGACCTATTTATCAAAGTACTTATTCACAATTTTATGATATAGCATGTGTTCAATCATCCTTGTAATGTCTTCACCCACTTTCCCTGGCAGGGCTGTTCAGGTCTGCAGCCTATTCCAGCTAATTTTAATTTGTCCCTCTGGGAATAAGGCAACATCTCATCAGGATTTTTTTTAAATAAATGTAACTTTTTTCCTAATGTTGTGCAAAAGTTGGAAAAATCTGATCATAACTGGGACGCTTTCTCTTTCTATTCAGTTTAGATTTTATTGGAAAGAAAAACTAGAAGTTAATAGCGGTACAGAAAAAAGGCAGACCAATAAAGTAAATATGAACTTCCGAATACAAATGTAATCCTTATCTAGTTTCTATTAAATAAAGGCACTGAAGACAAATCAATCATTCTCAAAGAACCATGCTGAACCTAACTACTGAATGGATGAACTGAGCACAAATATATTTTTTGAAACATAAAACTTAGCCCAGCAGACTACAGCAGGACGTTAACAGTTAAACAGTTGTAATGAATGCAGAGCTGAGAATCTGTAACGCCTACAGCAATATTCCAACAGAACTGTAACCATGGTAAAGTCTGTGGGCAGCATCTGCCACACTGGCTGTGATTTTCAAGGCAAATGACAGGCTTAAATGCTGGCAGCAGAACCCATTACAACACCTGTGCCATTTCCAACGATGGCAGTAGACATGCCAAATTTGTGAATGTACACTTTTTAACTTATCACTGTAGGTAATGATGGGATGTTAAAACTGCTAAATAAGGTAAATGAAATCATTTAAGTGTCAGAAAAATAAATTATTTTATTCACAGATATGTCACATTACACGTGATAAAAATGACAAGAATTTCCCTTTTTTTGGGAGGGGTCAAAAGTACAAGGAATATATTGTCTCCAGTCTCTGACTCATTTAAAACCTTATTACAGGAAAAAGTTTGTTCAGTCAACACTTACTTTTCAAAATCTTGGGATCTTCTCATTATTTCATATCATAATATGTATATAATCTTAAATGACAGGGTTTTTTTTTTAATCTGAACACAGTTTACAACAGTTAGCAAAAAATATCACATTAGCATGAATCATTCCTGCTGACATGATCAATGACTTGCTTAGCTCTCCACATGCAGCACTTGCTCTACCATTTGGGATGGTAAAATGTGCTTTTATTTTTCTTTAGTTGCTGTAATACTGAAATTCTTTTTATAGTTATGTCATAATCACCTCTATAACTTCAATAAACTGTTTTTCTGATCAATATTCTCAAGGTATGCTGCTTTAGTCAGTGAAATAACTCAAGTGGGAAAAGAAAAGGGAAGGAAAAATATAAAGCTGTGTTCAAAGCTTGAAAAAGCAGGTAACAAGACCTTGCTTTGCCTGATTCAAGTCAAAAATAGCCTAAATACAATAGCTAAGTAAAAATACAAATAAAAACTTATGTGATAGGATATCAGGAAGACCACGAAAGCATTTGTTTCTAACTGAAGCTAAACAGCTGAGACCCTTCAGGCTACAAACAGAGCTCATCAAATCACAAAGCAATGAAGTGTGAAAAACTGTCAGTAGACAAGGAACAGTCACACAATGTGTCCCACAAGCTGAGCCACCAAGCTTTTCTCCCTGCTGGAGAAAAGGAGCCGAACACCTTAGTTTTTGGAGCTCCTGAGTGAGGGTGGGGAAAACTTTCTCCTCGTGAAGAAAAAAGTCATTACACATGCATCTGAGCAGCTAAAATCTTCTTCACACTGGCCCCACCAACTCTGGAAAAATATGCACAGGTTTGATGCCACATCTGCCAATCATTCATCAGACAAAGCACTTTTTGTTTATTGCGCTCCCACACTCATCAACACTGCGAGCACTTCTATCTGGCAAGTGGGAGTGAGATAGATAATCAGTTTATCCTGAACTCCCTTCAGGATTTTACTGTAGGAGTCAAACTGGGACACCATAAATAAAGTCAAATAAATATTCACCTGTTACAAGTAACTCATTATAAACACTTACCAGGAATAAAGCTGCTCATTCCCAAATTTAAAGGAGAACTTCGCTTTTTTTTAACCTGGGATCTGTTGTCATCTTTCCTTCTATACATGTGAGTGATGTAGAGATGAGATAGCAAGATAGCTCCATTATTTAGCTGGGCTGGAAATTAACAGTGCAGCTAATGACAGGTAGGGGGGCAATTGTTCATTAGTCTAAATTTGCCATAAAAACGTGATTTTTTCCACGCTGAAGTGCTCAGATAGTCTCGGCAAGCGTCCG
>JBAMHX010000008.1:1270838-1281186 GCA_037177515.1 Pseudomugil tenellus | reverse complement strand
GTGGAGTCTGTCCACCTTGTGTGGACAAGCCGTGGTTGTTCCACTGGTGTATAAATTCTGTTACTGCACGCTCAATTTGGGGTAAATAAACATAATGCAAACAAAAAAGAGGCAGTTCATTAAATGAATCTAAAATACCCTATTCTTCAATAAAGTTGAAAATCTTTATAAATTGTCTAGACACAATTCTATCGAGTTCCGACCATAGTCTCTCAATTCTTTGATTGTGCACTGAAACACCTGTTGTAACACTATTAAGTCCCCTCGTTTGCAACATAAAACGAGCAACTTGAACATTTTCCATACAGAGTCTGTACTCCCTCTAAAGGGAGTACAGAGTCTGTACTCCCTCTAAAAATAACGCCAAGACACTTGTGGCTCTGTTGTTTGAAAGACACTTAAGATATATTATAATACGACTGAAGCCATCGATGTAGTCATGAAAAACCATCCTCCACCTGACAAACTTGTGGTTGCCATCAAAGTGCCTGTTGAAAGAAAAGAATCAAAATGGTTTGTATATACGAAATTTATTATAATACTGTAGTAACTGATATTCTGTTCAGAATATTTGTCTGCTTTCCCTGACATTATGAACACTGGAACTGCCAGAGGATATAAATTTGACTCAAGAAAAACATGTTAAAGTTACATTTATAGAAAAATAGTTTAAGGCTTTTCGGCAATTTTATGACAAGTATATAAACAAAGGTCATCCGAAATTAAGTTATGAGAATCTGAAATTATTTGGGGTTAACATTTTTATTCTGAGTCACAAAATGACTCAAACACAAAAGTGCAACATTCTTACAAACGTGCACTTTATAACAATTTACCGCAACTGATATCAGCTTGGTTGAATCTATTAATTGCCTGACTTCTAATTGTAAAATCACTAGCTGAAACAAATCCACTGACTTGCATCTGTCATGTCAGTCTATAGTTCATTTGGACTGTACCGCAATCTGCAACGTCACAACTAATTGCAGCGGTTCGAGTTTTTCTTGTAAGCAGTACAATGTTATTAGCAGACCTAAACTTAAGTAATCATTTTATTTTATATAACAAACAAAAATTTACATTGTGGAAAAAATGGTAATTTAGAAAAAAAATCAGGAAATACGAGGTCACAGAATAAAAATGCAAAAGAAATAAAAATGACCCACTGGCAGTTGCTGTATTCAAAAACATTGTACATTACAAGTCATCCTAATATAATCTCTTACCATAAGTGATGAGGGCCTTGAACACTATACACTCTTCTATATATAGCATGTCGCCGTCTGAATGACCGCCCGATCCGATCCACTCTTTGAAGACTGTCTGACCCTCCAGCGCTGAATCCTTAATACACGTGATCTCAGGCTGCCCAAAACATATGCTTCACCTGCATTTGGGGTGTTCCCTAGGATATGGTTAATCATAATGTCCAGGTTTTCATTGGAGATTACGGCATGTTATTGGACCGAGTCCCAAAGTGTGTCTGCGCAGATACAGGGTTCTTTGATTTATTCCAAAACATGCTGTGATCCCTTTCCAAGTCATCCCAATAGAGACACAGTGCGATATCTGCGTGATGGTAATGTTATAACGAGGTCGACCAGGACCTCCACTCAGAGTTGTTGGTGGGGTCAAATTATCACCAACATCAGTGGGTCTCTGCCTGGCATCATGTTCATGTAACGGATTTCTAAAACATTAATACAGTGATTCCAGCAGGAGACTGGTATTTCCTGGGTCATGTCCATACATAGACAGTGCTGCAATGAATGTAGAAAGAGTCCGTGTGTGGTCGTCCAACAATTTGTACAGCCTCTCTTGCCCAACGCTGGTGTCTTCGTTTTGCAATGACTTTATAAACTTGCAACGTCATCTTCATTTCCTTTCACCCTAAAAATTAAAGTCTGAACTTGAAGAAGAAGAATTATTTAAAAAATCGACATTATGACTTTTGCAACCTGACACTTATATTCTGTCCTGGACTTGAAGAAGGCGCTAAGAAACTGCTTTGCCGGCGGGATGGATATAGCGATGCTAGATGGCTACTTAGCGTATCCTGATTAGGTGTTGCTGTCGGTTGTCCGGTTGCTGTCCCGTTGGACAGAGTTCTGATACTCTCTGCTGAAGCCAGTAATGTGTTCAATAAGGCCGCTGCTTCACTTACATTTTTATAAGGTTGATGAGCAGACATTTGAACAGCATTAATGTAGTCTTGTTCAACCTGTATATCACTCGCCCACTTCTTCTGTGGTGTCTTTTGGAATCGCGCTTGTTTTTTCGACTTCCTTTTCAACTGAAATTTACCTTTCACACATACAAGTAAAATACTGCTTACATACACTAGTAAAAAAGCTCTCACACACACTAGTGAAATGTGAATTACAAAGTTTCAATATAGTGTGTAAATAATGTCACTATGACAGAGGATTGAGAGGATTTCAGTATGTTGTATGAGTGGGTTTCAGTATGTTGTATGAAAGGGTTTTAGTATGTTGTATGAGGGGGTTTCAGTATGTTGTATGAAAGGGTTTTAGTATGTTGTATGAGGGGGTTTCAGTATGTTGTATGAGAGGTGTTCAGTGTTGTATGTAAGAGGATATTTCAGTATATTATATGAGAGACATTTTCACTATATTGTATGAGAGGTTTCACTATAATGTGTGAATGTTTTACTATAATGTATGAGAGGTTTCAGTATGTTGTGTGAATGACTTAAATTTCACATGTGTCTATGAGAGGGTATTTCTGAATAACACGGCCCCTCATACACACGACTCCACATACCCAGTGAAATGCGTACTGCATATCTGACACTGATCCCACTCTATCAAATAGAGCGGGATGTAAATGGAAAAGTTTTCCACTGTTGGGTCGCGGCAGAATAATAATTGCACTTTTTTTGACACACAGCCTCACTCACTTAATCACCTCGTCCACTGTTTGTGTGCCTCTCTGTGACATAACATGTTTCAGTCTAAGCTGTATACTCAGAAGTACAGAAAGAATTGGGAATCAAACCCAGGCTGGTTAAAGCCGTTTTGGCGGACCCCGTTCCCATAATCCATTGCGTAAAATTATGCCAAAATTCGTTTCACTCTTCCGGCTATGTTAACAATAATGATAAACTAGAACTGTTTTAAAAGGTAATACTGCTTCAGAAAAAACTACTTTTCACTATTACTCAAACAATGGCCAAATTTCAAAGATGGATACACGGGTCACATTTTAATCAAAAGAAGACAAAACAGAGAGATTAGTGGCCCATCCGTCTAACTTACAGAATGGGTAGATGACAGTTCAGGGCTCAGGTTGTTTAACTCCGTTCATCGTGATCAGGATTCAGGATGTTAAAAATGTTGGTTTCTTTTGGGTTTATTGTTGCTTCCATGTCCCGGCTTCCTTTTCTGTTTCACTGAAATCTTTTTAAACTTTATTTATTTTCATTACCTAGTCAAAGTGACAGTTAGCTACAAGTCTATGTTTCTGGCAGGGATCCAATGTAAATAGGATCCTGCAGGAGAGTATTTATGGTTTTACAGTCAATTTATTCCTTTTTTATTAAGCTGTTGGTTCGTTTTCATTCACTTTACTGCGCCACACTTCTCTCTACTCGGTTCTTATTCTGTTTCCGACAGCTGCTTTCTCAAAGTCACACAACACATTACAATTTTAAGTCCGCCCTATGGTCATCAAAATACGGTACGAAATAAAAGATACTTCATAAATTAACATGCACTAATAATCAGAGTACTTACAGGCTCTTTGTGCTCCAGGTGAAAGCAGGTGTCATGCTATCTAGTTAGCCTTCGCCTCTAATTTGCTGGTGATCATTCGTAGCTCAGATATATTTCTCAATCTGGATGCAGTTCTGTCAGTTTATGATCAATGGAATAATAAGAGCAGAAGAAGATCCTCTTTGTGGGTGTTTTAACTTCAGTGCTGCAACTCATTGTTGTGAAATAACCTCATCTCTCTGCATCATCTTACGTGACTTTATGGTCGTAACATGCTCCATTCATAAAATCTGAAAGTTTCCTCGAGTTTTTTATGTATCCAACAACAGCACAGATCATCCCAGAAGACATTTCCGTGAATATATAGAATTAAATCGCCCTTCTAAAATATGCTGTTTTCCATGCATTTAGCGACGACCGGAAGTGATGACCCGAAGAGGGGAGAAAAGGTGTCATGGCAGCCCCCAGTGTTTTGCTCGGAAAGTTGTGGATAAGAGATGATACAAAGTTTGTGTGTATGAAAAACTCTGCAATATAGACACACGCACGCACGCACGTACGCACGTACGTAAAGCAGTTTTTTTTTTATTTGAAATTATATTTATAACACAAATATCATAACACATATATAATCATCTATATCCATATCTGTAATAGTAAATAATTTTTAAAATGAATTTGAACCCAGTAACATACATAACAGCAATGTGCGCAATTACGCACTATGCAGATGAAATAATGTACCTCAGTGTGGATTTAGAGGCAATCGCAGAAACAATAAATCAGGTTGGGGGGTGAATTATCTTGTCTCATTTCCTCTTTGACAAGACACTCCATGACTCAAAGTCATACAATTGGATGTGGAACAGCATGTGAGAAGCCAAGACTGTGCGACTGTAGACGGATTTTACCAATAAGCTATAAGCTCGTTGAACTCAGATATTAAGCGTGTAAACATGTGTGTTTTACCAGTATGTTGTAACGTGCCGCACCTAAAAACCTAAATCATGAAAAAAGTACCTGTAACTAAAACTGCGTCCTACAATCCAGTGCGTCCTATGGTCGAGAATATACTGTAAGTAATTATTCTAAACCTGTTATGGTTTTCAGTTAGCTTGCATTGGTTTCCTGTTTTATTTTGTAGTTTTTCCTGTTTTGCCCGTTGCTTTCTGTTCAGCTTCTTGTATTGTTCATTAGTTCACCTGGGTTGATTTTGGTAATTGTTTTCACCTGTCCCTCGTTTGTTTCATATGTATTTAAGTTCCTTGGTTTGTCTGTTTAGTTGCGGGATTATTACAATAAGTTAGTCTGTCAGTCACAGTCACAGTGTCAGTGTATCAGTTTTGTGAATAAATCTGTTAATCTTCATCCTGGCTGCCTCCTGCTTGACCTCCTCACCTGCTTTTGGGTCCACCATCTACCCGCTCCCTAACAAAACCGTTCCAAAGATATAGCTGTTTACAGAGCGCAAACGGCCTGAAAGGGTTAAAGACCTTTTCATATTGTACCAACTAAACATTTTGGTCTCAAACTGTAGTCTCACTTCTTTAGGTGATGCTATCAAAATCTTCTCCAGTGGAAGCAGCTCCAGGTTTACGTACAGAAGACAGACAACCTCCCTTCTTCTTTCTTCCAAAAACCCACTTGCTTTACAGTTCAAGGTCACATTCAAGTTTTTTTTAGAACTTTAATCTATGATCAGGCTGAGTAATGTCCTTTTCAATTAAATTTGCATTTACTACTTTTGTTCCATCTCTTACTCTCCACTCAGTCTCACCAGTAATACATGTCACTCACAAGATATACTGTTACAGCTCTATGGATTTTTTCCTCCATGCATCATTCTGCCGATTTTTCTGGGTCCAAAACCACAGATCCACGCAGTCCTTTGATTTTTCAATTATTTCTTTCTTTGAATCTATCCCTTTCTGTGGAACCAGTTCCTAAACTGATTTCTGCTGTAATTACCATTACTGACAGCCACTAGTGTAGGGTAGATTGACTGACTCTCCTCTCTGACCTCCATGTTTTACTCTGGGTTTGTCTTAATGAAGCTGCAGACAAAATGCACTAAACACACTGTCAGTTTAAAAACCTAAGCATCTGTCACTTATTCCTTCCCTCACTCTTTCCCTTCTTCTATTGTTTTATCAGTCATGTTCCTGCTCTCCCTCCTCTCCTCATTTTTCTCATTCTGTCTGTATTTAAAGCAGCAACAGCATTTACATCTTTATAAAGCAGCATTTGGACAGAAGCCTCCGGCTCAAACCAACTCCCACACACACACATGCCCAATTCCAGTGTGTGTGTAGATAAAATATGCCTGAGTTTATGACTACTAAATGCAGTTATAAATGTGCCCAAAAGCACAACCTGAAATAGTGAACAGTACAGAGAGGAATGAAATATTATTCCTCTAAAATGCTGTGTTTGTATATTTTAAAGTGAAATATTGCATGTTGTAAATGATATACTCAACTCTTGGCTCAGCAGGAAACACCACATATGTTTAACCATCTTTTGAATTCTGAGAATTTGCAGTTCTGAGACAGGAAAGCTTCATATTTTCTTTCAGTCTGTGAAGAGAAAAGTAGATGTATCTTAACCAACATGCAGAACCATCTCTGACCTGCCCCAATGCAGCCCTTCCTCTCTTCCAGAGTGCAGCTCATCCAGTTCAGTGTGCTGAAACACAACATGGACATGCAGCCTTGTCAGGGTGTCAATTCCTGGAGAGGAAGGGAGCTATACTTACTTCTGCACTGACAAAGCAAGATGGTTTATTGTAAGTTTTTCTGCAGTTTGGATGGAGTTGAAACTCTTCTGGTTGAACTATTAGTGCATAGAAGTTGTTAGACATTGAGAAGTGACAGTTCAGTCAGTTTTTCTTTTTCTTTTAAGGGATGGTGGTGATAGAGGCTAAGTAAATATGTGTCTGACACTGTTATAGTTTTATAACCTAAACCTAAACTGTGAACCAGATTCATTTTAATTGAATGGAAATGCAGCTAAAAGAAAGTGGGATCAAAAGGTTGGCTATTAACTTGGTTTTAAAGGCATATTTTAAAGAAGAAAAAGTTCAGTTTCCATTACCATTTTTCGCTAAATAAAAGCGATTATTTGCAAAGCTGCGAAAAACTACAATTTTAATTTGCAGGTGTTTCAATCGAACAGTGTTTAGTGCATAAGCTGTAAATCTTGTAAAATCATGTCAGCTGGATGGGATTAGACGAGAACATAGTGTGGTGCACCCAAATATGTGCAACCACATTTGAAATTCTTATTGTGTTAGTCAATAGACTGAACTAATCCTATCAGCACTTAGTGTGTGCAGATATGCTGTGGTAATTAACACAAAGACTATTTTACATTTGTCAGATGTAGTCCTGTTTAAATATTGGTGAGCAGAGGAAAAAAATGGTAAGCGGAACCTTTGACACGGCGGCCGTCCGTCCTGGTTGCTTATTACGGAGGAACTTCCTGTTTACCTGTCAGACGCAATCTGGAGGAAGACTTGAATGGTCCTGTTTTTCTTTCTCTGTGTATCAATCTTTATTTTACAGGTCAGTACTTGGTTTAAGTTGCCATACATGAAAGCTTTAAGTTTCATATCCCTTCCGGAGGTGACAAATAGTAATTTTGTGATGATTCTTTAAACGTTTATTCAGCTATGAGCGGGAAAGCAGAGGTGCATTGCGCCCATAGTCTCGCAAGACTTTGGCGTTTTCTACAGAGAATTTACAATGTTCTCTGGAGAGTTTGCCAGCTCGTGTGTACTCAGTGTATTGCTCCAAAGTAGTTGAGAAGACTCTGGATGTGACTTAGAGTTTAATGAGCACAGAATCATATTTTTTTTATATAGAATTAGTAATGACAATCACGAGGTTACATAAATGTTGGTTTATTGCATGGATGTATGGTTTGGTGCAGTCATATTAAGATGATTATACATTATGAAGTGCATTGTCTATATCTGAATAAGTTTATTGAACTTAAGACTATAAATAAGCAATCCTGAGTTTTGCACTTGTTTTGCAGTTGTTTAAAGGGCTCATGCAGTTTGTGAGTCAACTGAAACTGTACTAGCCAGTAATAACCATCACAGTGATTGCAGATGCAGATTGCTGTCAATTGACCTTGCTTAGCTTATATTAGTTTATGTATAAAAAAGGACTAGAAAATGCACTGGTTGTAAATTGTATGTTGAAACAATCTAATAGACGCAATCTTGAGGAAGACTTGAATGGTCCTGTGTGTCTTTCTCTGAGTCTCAATCTTTATTTTACAGATTCTTTTTGTTATCGTGGTCATCGTGCCAGAGACCTGTAACTAAAGCATTATTTTGGGGTTTTCTACATGCTGTGGAAAATTTGGTACAGCTATTCTAAGACATCCTCCATCATTTCCATTTCCAGAACTCATTAAAACTGCATTTCCCAGTTTTTTACTGCTCCATTTTAACCATTCACATGACCTACCACGTGATGTCTGGGGATGCGGTAATGCAAATAAAGTGTTTCCATTACACTTTTGCAATAAACTGCTCTATTGAAATGTCTGAAAAACCACTTTTTGAGTGCAAAATGTTTTTAGTGATATTTCAGTTTATTCAAAATTAGCAGATTTCTATTGCGATATTAAGGTTTTTCACAAATCCAGGGTTAATGGAAATGCACCTAGTGTCTCTTGGATAGAAAGATGGACAGAGCTTTACTAATCGGAGACAAACAGGCTTTAAAAATTTGGAATAATTTCTGAAAAATGTTCTATGTAAAATGGAGAATACTTTGAAGAGCCCACAATCTAGTGTTTAATATTGTCAAAAGGTTCTGAAAATCTTTTGACACTATTAAATACATTCAGAACTGGCTGCTGAGATGCACTGCATTAAAAACGGAATACATTTACTGCAAATCCCATCAATTCATATTTTATTCCCAGATAAAGGTAAACAACACATGAGATGATATATATTTGATCATGTCATAAAAAAATATGAGCTGATTGTGAATTTGATGGCAGCAACATGTGTAAAAAGTGATTCCAACATGATGTTTAGCATCGAGTAGAATATACACTTGTTTTAACATCTGTCTAAACATCTGGGAAATGAGGAGACCAGTTGCTGGAGCTTTAGCAGAGGAATCTTGTCCTATTCCTATTCTCGTCTGATGTAGGATAGTACCTGCTCTACAGTCCCTAAGTATCATTTATAAAGTTTTGCATAGAATCTCTACAAGAATTGTAAAAAACAAACTAGTTGGTACGCCAAAGTAAAAGTCTGATTTAAAAAACATTTCGTATACAGAGTTGCAAGCAATTTTCCTTTTATGAATCACATTTTGGTTCACGTGCCCACCCCTACACACCCACTTTCTACCATGCACAGTCAATGTAAAGCAGCTCATAAATATGTCAGCATATTTATCAATGAGTGTCTTAGGCAGAATCATGGCAACTGAGAGGTGTGTGGATTTAACTTTAAAGAGACTCAGATCAAGATGTTTATTAGTGAAGTGTAGACATGTTGCTTTGGGGTCATAGTAGGAGCGTAACAAACAAGAGGAAAGCAGCCCAGCTACCAGGTTCGTTAGGATTATGTCCACATCACAAATAACTTGTACATTCATGAAATAAACGTTTTTACAAAGGCAACCTCATTATCACATGGAGCCCTTATAGCAGAATGAGTACAGTCAATCGCACCAATTATGTCTGGTTTGGGAAACCAGAAATTGCTGCACATTGCCTTTAGATGTTGGCCTGTTCTCCCACAGTGTTGGGAAACTTCACATATCAACCTGTCATGTTAATGATACTGTCCAAAAGAGCTGCTGACCGACTGGTCAGACGCTCTGACATTGGACCCACTACAGCTTATCAGCCAGTCATCATCATTGGTCAGGAAATCCTAATGATTCCCGAACACTCTTCCCATCTTCATCCTACCATAGTCTTCAAGATGTGCAATTACATCAATTGTGACACATTACGCTCATGTGTCCCTGTGATATACCTACTCAGTAATTACTTGGACTGTTGGACACCCTCTCACAATTAATGTACTGATAACTGTGATGACATTTTTAGTATGAGTGTACTGTGCTTGGATGTTTAAATACATATTTATGGAATAAATAACTCAGTTTTGGGGATGTATAATCCATGTCTTCCGTGTTTTTGATTACAATAACACAAAGTCTAGTGTGAATGATAACAAACATGGGTTTATTGTTTAATAAAGAATTTCAGTCAGGATTTATAGGTCATAACATAGAGACAGCACTGGTGAAAGTTACTAATGAACTTCTCATGGCCTGAGATAAAGGACTCCTGTCAGTTTTTATCTTGTTAGATCTCAGTGTTGCATTCGACACCTAAGAATAACAACATTCTGCTACAGAGGCTGGAACATGTTATTGGTATTAAAGAGACTGTACTGAGGTGGTTAAAGTCATATTTATCTAATAGATTTCATTTTGTAAGTAACAATAATAATGAGTCCTCCTCACACACCAGATTAACACTAGAAGGCCTGGTTTTCCAGCAAGACCCCCTCCCTCTGCTGTAGTTAATCACCCCACTTACTGGTCTATTGTTTTTCAAATGTGGTA
>JBAMHX010000008.1:1260634-1270738 GCA_037177515.1 Pseudomugil tenellus | reverse complement strand
GGGCGGGGCTACTTAGGTTGCCCTGCCCCCAGCATGATGTGGTCCGTGCCCCTCAATTTTAGCTACAGACAGCACACTTCATAATTATTAATGGGTGGGGCGAGTGGGGAGTGACAAGGTCATTTTTACACCCCGATTCCCTGGGCCGGTCCTGCTTGGGCCTCGATAGAGGTGAGCTGTTGTCCATCCGCCAGGAATTCGGGCTGTCTTGCCCGGTGGAGGCAGATGTGGACTCTGCAGTGTACTGGGCTTGCTATGCGTGTGAGTGTGTGCATGTGGATGTGAGTATATATACATATATATATATATATATGTATATATATGTATATGTGTGTGTGTGCCTGTGGGTTAGGAGGGGCGGGGGTTAGATCTGTGTGGATGGGTGTACAGTATATGTGTGAATGGGGGGCAGGTTCCCGGTGGACATCTGGTGTGCCGGGGGACGGGCTGGCTCCCGGCTGGTGACGGGCTTGGGGCCCTGGACGTCCGCTGGCGTTGGTTGGATTCTCTGCCTTTGGTGGTAGGGGAGGTTGCCTCCGGGTTCCCCTGCCTGCTCTGGGTTTCCTTTGTATATTCATATATACATATAGTTCCTCTTGACAAAGCAAAGTTGTTCAGCAAAACACAACAGACAGATCAACATTATCTGCCTGTTTTAATTGACATTGACAAAAAAAATAGAGGAAAGAAGTGTAGGAGGTGACAGAATGTTCTCATACATAGGATATGTACACATAAAAAACCTTTAGAAAAGCAAACTTAGGACTTTTAAGTTAACAGCTTAATGTGACCTCTTTCTCTGACACTCACTCACTTCTTTTCTTTCAGTTTGTCATGGATGGAATGTTTTGGGTTTTTTTAATACTTTGACACCCTGAACCTCTTGAAACGTTTTTCATAGAGTGGATTCATTATATGGAATCTCTCCCTATCAATGTAAGACCATTCCTCCACAGACAGCATTAATTTAGCAGAAATCCACTTGGTCAGTTTGCAGAATACAAGGGAAATAGGTTTTTCAACGTTTTCAGTTTCTTATTCTATCTTCACTAAATAGTTAAACTTTTAGGTTGCATCTTTCATAATTAAATCAACAGTTTAGATTGGAGATAAGTGTGGATTCTTGTCATTGTTTTGTATTATTTATTACTGTATCATTTCTGGTAGTATAGCTACTGTGGTGCAATGAGCTCAAAACACAGATCATTGCTAGCTAACAGGTTGAAAAGGCATAATCTAAACTAAATACAACTGAAATCTTAGGTTTAATTTTTTACCTTATGCATCTTCTAATCTGGTAAACATTCATAAATCCATTAAGCTCAAACTGATTAATTTATGTCTGCTTCATCTTTTACTGTAACATACTTTAGCACCTTTGTCATGCTTCTGTGTTTTCATGACTTCTCAAATCAGTCATTTAAAGCTCCCCTCCTCTACAAATAATAAAACCATAAGCACCCTCAGTAAAGCAGGACAATAAAAGTGACTGCTTCTGAAGATTTTCACAAAAATGTTGGAATATATATCAATAACAACAAAGGATATAAAATATCAGGTATTGAAAGTGAGACATTTGACTTTTTAATTTAATGTTCCATATTTTGCAAAAAGGACTTTTATGAGTTTTTAACCATCTATTAGTGTTAATTGTAACTTAAAACGATCCCGGAAGTAGTTTTATTTTTCAGCCATGTGTTTTGTACCTTTATTGCCATATCATGCTATATTTGCCATCTCAGAGTCTATCCTATGCACATCTATAATAATATTGTGCATTGTGCAACATGCACAAAACTGTAGAGGACATGCAGTCTATAGCTTAAATTTATAGCTTAAATTTGGTATAAACACACACATAGTAAGTATGGATCAGTTATAAACCCCCTTCAAAATATATCTCAAATAGCTGTATTGAGTTTTTGCGAACAATTATCTCATTTTGTTAAATTTAAAGGTGAAGTGAGGAGAAGATATGCCAGAAGATTAACGATCCCTTTAATCTCTGCATTTCATTGATATAGTATTTCATGCCATGCGGTCAGAGATTCTCATGGGTCAGTTTTTATGTAACACCAGAAACATAATGACGTCACTCACATTATCGTCTATGGTCTATTATTGGTCTTTTAATCAAGCAGGACACTTTTTACAAATCTACAGCTTACCTGATATAAATTGTCAACTGCATAATCTGCTGGTAGCGCTGGTTCCCAGTCCTCTCGTGTTACAGGTACAATCCATTTGTCCCATCTTTCTGTGTTTTCCACTAATCTGTAGAACAATAGGCTGTGTGTAGTCAGCTTGCAGTGACACGTGTCTGTTGAGGAGAGCCACATGCACACTTCGTGAAGGAGATAGTGAGCTTTCAGGTAGGGGAGAGAGGAGTCTCTCCCATGTTGGAGCGGTGATGTCAACCATTTGCTCTGCTAAAGCTGCACTTTTCTTTTTATAGCAATGAAACTACAAAAACTCATGGATGAAAAATAAAACTACTTCCAGGATAGTTTTAAAATACAATCAACCTTAACAGAAGGTTAAAAGCTCACAAACGTCCATTTTGGATAATATGGCCCCTTTAAAAAGATGGGTGCGGTTTATGCAGAGCAAATGCCTGACCCCACTGTTTCGATGCGACACCGTGGAGACTCCCCAACCGGCCCTACCTAAAAAAATGTTTAGAATGCCATCTCGTTCAAGAAGTGTGCCTGTCGCTGGTGCTGCACTCTTATCAACAGACATGCCCCCAGCACGCTGACAACAGACAGCACCTCTCTGGCTGATCAGTGCAGGTGGGGCAGATGAGTGAGAGTAGCTGAGAGCAAGCGGGAGGAAGCCGTTCACAGTTCCAAGTAGAGATCTAAAGGCAACAAATGGCAAAAGTATAGTTTGGTGCATGTTCCAAAATACATATTATCATGAATGTCCATTAGATAGACAGTGAAACAGCAAATATAGCAAAATATGAGACTTTTAAATATATTGGCTCATTCTTTATATCAGCCTTTCTCTAACTGGTGATCCCAACCCAACAGGGGTCCCAAGATAATTTCAGGGCTCACATGCATTAATAGAATAAAATTCTGATTTATTTTTCTCAGGGCTGTCAAAGTAAGCATGTTAACACAGAGATTCGTCTGTGAAACAAATGGGTACATTTTCATACCGTAATGCACCAACAAATTTCCTGCTTGTGTCATTTTAACTAAACTTGCACTACTCTCAAGTTGGACTCTTTGTTTTTAACTATTTATAGTAGGTGTTGCTTTTCTTCCTATGTTGTGGAGTCACTGGGTCTCTGGTAACAAATCTCACTCTTTTTATGTTTTTCACAAGTAAGAATGACAAATAAAAACCTTTGAACCATATAAGCCTCAAATGTCTCAGTAGTATTAGATCTGAAATCTTATTCTTTACTTTTCCAATACAGAGTAGGTCCCATTTGTTCTTGCACCTAACAGGAAAGTTAATTTAACTACGACAACACCTTGATGTGTTGCTTTTAAGGTAATTGCACACCAAAAGTATCCAAAACACAGATGCTTAAAGACAAGAGAATTGTGGTTTTGAACTTACAGCATAAAAGCTAGAACTGATTAAACAATACTCGGAGTCTAGAGAAAAAACAATTATATGGAAAATAAGTAAATAGAAAGTCATGTTGTATTTTGTGGGGGTCTGCAGGTAGATAGATGAGACTCTGGATCAAGGGTAAAGAAAATCATTCTATTGTAATTATCTGTGAATTCCAAAGAAACCATGAACAATAATGGAGGCAGAGATGGTAGGGTTGGAGAGGGAAATGATGAGGATTACCTCCAATCTGGATAAGGGCTTTTTCTGGAGACATGATTTGCAAAAACAAGGTTGCAATCTAAAAATAATTCTTTAGAAGTGGAACAGGAATTATGCTTAGCTGATGTTGGCAATGACGTAGTAATGAACAGACTACAGACTGGAGCTTCAGGCAGATCGAAGAACCATTAGCACCACTACCATGTACAGTGAGAAGTCCCTTAGCCACAAAGGAGACAGGAAAAGGATACAACACAATCCCAAACAAAAACATGATTCATGAAAGTTGTGACACAATCACCCACAAAGCTTCTTACTTTACAACAAGCAGCTTGCAACTCAGTAATAAAAGCTCAAAGTTCATTCTGTACATGACGTTCTGCTCCTAGAGAAAGACCTTTTTTGTTCCCCTCCTCGTTGTTGTCCAAAAAATCTGAGAAATTTAACAAAGGGTATTCAACAGTGCTGCTTGATGCCCATGATGACAATCTTCATTTGATTGTATTTTAGCAATGAGGTATACCATTCACTGTTAATGTGAAGAGTCCAGGCTTTCATTCAACTGTATTGGCTCAGGTGTTTTCATAGTTCATTTAAACTCACACCAAATAAAGGGTTTTGTGGAGCAATAATTTTGAATCCTCCAGTGTTTTTTAGGGTATGTGTGTTTCCCCAGGCATCGTTATGAGTTAGCAGGAGTAGAACTTCTGTATAACATTTCAGAGAATCAAGCAGAAATACTCCTGCATTGCAAGATTTTTATTTATTATAAACATGTTACTTACAATAAATATATCTTACTTTACTTTGTAGGCACAGATATCTTCATAAATATGATTGTAATAATCAAAAATGCTTGCAATCCACTGAAGTTCACCCAGCAAAAGCTTTGGTGACAGGCTGACCGACATGACTAGAAGACTTCATCAAAACCAAATGCTCCCAGTCCCATTAGAGCTCTGACAGTATGGTCTTATTGCACCACAGTGGTTATTGGTGGGAATCACTGACAACTATCTGAACTGATTCCCACACTTCTTTTAATCCACTCTCTCTACAGCCTCCTCTCATGCTATTAACCCACCTGCCACAGCAGTGATCTCATCACCATAGACTAATGATGCAATCTTCCAAAGCAGGGCCTAATATCAATGATAGCTCAGTTACAGCTACTGATTGCTTCATTCTTCACTGAATAAAAGTACTGGGCACATCAGCATAGTGGTAAAAATGCTTCAACTCATCGCTGGTGAAAAAAAATATCTTGAGGACAATCCAGTTGAGTGGAACTGGTGCTACTACAGCTGCCTCACTGCTGAGAACATGTATACTTATTATTGGGTACAGCAAAAACATAAAGTGCAAAACAGTTTACTCATTGAAATGTGCATGTGAGCATGTTGGTTCAAAGATCAGAGGTATAAAGCAATAAACAATTTATACATGGTAATGCAGTTAGATACAAACGGGCTACAACTTGAGGTCTGAAGTCAGACAAGGCTGTTGGGCTTCATCTCCGGATTATTGTTCTTTTCATTGTGCTGAATTTTATAAAGAATTTTTAAAACTAAATTTATATCAAAACATCATTCATTAATAATTCTTAAAGCATTTCACAGCTTGGTATACCCCCCCCCCCCACCCTCCAACAGGAAGACAGCACATGTAATGGCAGGAGTTATTGTAAGTTCTGTTGTTTAACTGCTTCTGTGAATAAAAATAGAAAAAGTTTGTAATTGATCATATTATTTGTTACCACAGTAACTGCACTGTAAGTGGTAAAAGTAGCACTAGATAACTTTCAGACTTTTAATTCTTTTTACTTCTGACATATATTATGTACATTAGGTACAATCCTGGACCCATTGTTGCTCTGCAGCATCTCACAGTCGCCAAACACTTGCCTCTTCTCTTTTTTTGTCCCAGTCCATAATTTTTGGCACTAGCAACTGGATATCAATCCCAACCAAGACATTCATAGAGGATGCAAGGAAAGCAAAGAGATTCTGCTGACAGCTTTCTTTCTGGTTTTGGTTCTAGAGTTCTAGAGCACTGGCATTTTCTTGTAAACTGTTCCATTATGCACACAATTTAACAAGACCCAGTGTGGGAAGACTTTACGGTCAAAATCTCATAAGATGCTTATGTTTACATCTGTGTAATAGTAAAGATGCTGTTTAAGTCAGGGGTGGTCAAGTCCGGTCCTAGAGCTTTCCTATCCTGCAACTCTAGAATCAAATGGGTGCATTTCCTTTAGCTGTGCAGAGGTCTGGTAACGGGTGTTATGACCCCTATTAGGTCTAAGGAAAATAAGGGCCAATAAAAAAAAAAAACTGGATTAACCTAAAATGTAACAATAATTTATTAAACAAAATGACCAGGTTCTCAAAACAACAAAAACAAAAAATGCACAAAGATAAATATATACAAAAACAGAAAAAGACCTCAACAAGGTTATAATTAACAATTAATAATTTAAGAAATAACTACTATTTACAAATATTTATTAACAAACTCAAAATACTCAACCAAAATCCACTACAATCAAAACAAAAAGAAATCTAAATGTTCAAATCACAAAGGTATTCTAAATGCCAAAATTCTCCAATCTCAAAATCTCCAAATCCACAATACAACCATTACTCCCAGAGGCAAATAAGGACACAGCAGCTCAGATTGATAGTCCTTCCTTTTTAAAGTCTAGTCTTTTCTGATAGGCTGAAAAGTGGTGAGCTGGATTGTCCAATGGGATGACAGTTTTGACAGGAAGTAAGTGGTGAGAGGTGTTCCCAATGAGGATGTGAGTTGGAAAGGATAGCTCTCCAGGACTGGACTTGTGCACACTTGTTTAAGTCATCAGGATCCATTACAATTGACAAAATGAACAATATATTACTTTCATGGGATGTTAGGATGCTAGGACAGCTAGAGCCCCTCAATAAGAAATCATGCCAATGTAAGGTAGTGGGACTTTAGACAAAGTTGAACAGAATCAACGCTTTATTTCATGCTTCATTAATATGTTTTTTTTTTTACTTTGGTTCCTCCGCTTTAGGTGTGTTTCTGATTCTGGATTCTCCAATGACCATTTTCACACTAGTACTAACAGAGCTGCCATTTGAAATGCTAAGCTGCACAGGGTGCAACTCAGAATTCAGTGTTTTTTTTTTCCATGGATGTAACAACAGACCAGTGTTTCAGCCTCTCCCACCTACTACAGATGAAGGTAAAATGGCTGCTGCTGATTATGAATAACGAGTGTCTTTGCAGTCATGACTGATAAAGTTAAAGAATGGCTTTGCAAATGAAATGCTTCCCCTTAGAAACAAATGCTTGCTAAAATACCACATACACCGCATGTTTGCTTTCTGATCTGAGGATAGTTGACAGCTGCTTATAGAAAATGTGAGAATTGCTCTGAGAGTGTACCAAACAATATATCATTTGCTTTATTGGTATGGAATGGTGGGTTGCAAGCAGAATCTAGAGGGATGGAGATTTTATTTCAGTCTTTTTCTTTCTGACTCAACACAGCTGAGAGGAGCAGATGCCGTTCGACAGGTGGGAAGTCATGTTTGGTGGGGACGAAGAATCTTGGGAGTAGTTTCTGAGACAAGGTAACATAAAAGACTATGTGACTCCATTGTGAATTTGACTATTTAACTTTGAACATTTTCTGTCTCCCACATGCCAAATTGGGGGTGGGGGCGGGGGGATACCTGGCTTTCAGTCTGACCAGTTAAATTTTTCTTATTTAACATATTTTGATCATCGAAATTTTATTTTATGTTAATAGTTTTTTTTGCTGTGTTTTTTTTTTTAATTTATTAGGACAACATCAGAGGTAGTAATTGCTGTTTCTCTCTCTTTTAGTGTAGTTGAATTCATCAAATGGAGTGTTTGTTGGTTTTGTTTTAGACATTTGGCTATATCAAATTGATGGCTTTAACAGGTGCATAGTGCTTTACTGTGTTTTATGTTACCATCTTTGGTAATCTCTTTCTGTTTTAATTCCATGGATGGGACTATTTTGGTTTTGTCTCTTTTAAATATTTTGAGCATGGATGTCTCATGTTCCAGTTTATTGTGGGTTTTTAGCTTTTATATTCATTGGTCATGTTGCTCTAAGACAGGGTTTATCAGTCCAGGACTCACTGCCCTGCAAGTTTTAAAGGCAACTCTACTTTAACACACCAGAATTAAATGAATTGCATTTTAACAGACCCAGCAGGAAGACGTGGTTTATTAATCTGAATCAGGCAAGAACAAATCAGGGGCAGTGGTACATCAGGAGCTGGATTGAGAAGCATTGCTCTACAAAAGGGTCTATGATGTATGTAGTAGATTTTTGTTCTGTAGGACAAGTTGACTTTAAGTGACCAAATAATAAATATTCCCGGTTAACAGTCAGCATTCAACAGCCACCCAGATGGCACTGTTCTGTCCAGGTAGAGCTATTTATTGGGGTACAAGAGGCAATTCTAATGTAGTAGATAAATACATACGGGCTGCTGTTTAGAGAGCAAAAGCCAAGAAGAAGTAGGCTAGTTATTCTACCATGCCAAGGGTTTAAAGCCAATCAGGTTAAAAGAAGCATTTCTGCACAACATTGGCTGCAGGCCATATTCATTTGTATGGCTGACACAATACGACCATTATGGATTAGAGTGAATACCTCATACACCAGTGTGACAGCAGCTTCAAAGAACCTTCTGATTTGTTCTAATCCTTTATGCACTAATAGACTCGGGCAGGGCTGCACATGTGCAGAATGTTACCCAGCAAATTATTTGCATTATGTTGAGCAACTGTGAGCCACGGAAATCATAGAGGGTACAGCACAATGATCTGAAGCAACTCATGCATGAGATTTTATAACATGGAATCACTCATTTTGCTTTAATCTCTCTAAGATCTAAGCTGAAACAATCACATGAGACATATCATGTAGTAATCACAAATGTGTATGGTTCATAGCCTCTGTGTGCAACAGAGCCAAATGATTTAACAGATAAACAGCTTATTTTATTTTTGTCATTAGTTTGAGTCATGTGCAGATCTACAGGGAGGTGGGGGTTAAACTACTACATTACAGCCACCTATATGTTTCTAAATTATATTGGTAAAAAGAAATAATAATTTACATTCCAAAATGCTCTGAAAACATTGACATTAAATATAAATTTAATTTTTAAAGTATTATTAATGTGATTCTAATCCTTCAAGAACTTAATTACAGTCCTGCACCTCCTCTTTGGTGGGCAAATGTGATGGTGTTTTACTTGCATGTAGAACCAGAACCAGAAATCTGCAGTTTTGAATTAGATGAAAATGAAAAGGTACTTCATTAATTAGACTGTTTGCTATATATACTTTATTGTATTATAGACTATGTGCATGTTATCTGTTTCCAGTGGCATCTGACTACATATGCTGGGCTTAAGTATAGTCCTACTTTCTGATGTTCATTGCCACATTTTTACTTTTGTTGTCCACTTTTCCACTTTGGTGACATCTTTCATTTAAATTTTTTAATAGAACTTACTTTTTAAAAGATTTTTTAATATTTTTGTCCCCCTTTAATTCACAACATTGAATAAAACAAAAGTGAACTTTAGAAACAAGTGACAAGAAAGAAAAACATTAAAATATTTTATTTAGCTTGGGTCTCTTATTAATGATCTATGTCCCCTTCTGCTCATCATCATTAAATGTGAAGTTACAACTACAGGTCCTAATGCTCCAATTTCATTATTCATTTCTTTTTGGCTGAGTGATAAACAGTCCTTATCTAAATCTTAAGACCAGTCAAAAACTTGTTAGAATTTACCTTTTGCTTATTTGGAACGTAATGAGGTTTCAAGTAGAGCTACAATATGCAAAAGCAAGGAGGGAGAGTGTGACAAAAAGCATGTTGAAAAAGTAATTTGTTGAAAACAATTCAACTGAAATAAGCTGTTTATCAGCTGATCAAAAGTTTAAGACCATCACTCAAAAAATAACAAAAATCTCTCCAAACCAGAACAAAAATTTGTCTTAGTAGGATTAAGTAATGAGTAGCTCCAGCGTTCTTCTTCATCACTTCAGAAATTCGTTTTGGTATGCTTGATGCAAGTTTTTCCAAGATGCTAGTGGTGAAGATGGCTTCATGAAGGGCATTAACTACCCTGAACAAGTCCATCAAGCACTCATTGTGAACTGCAGCGTTGTCCTGTTACCCATACATACAAGGTCCTAATTATATATATATATATATATATATATATATATATATATATATATACCTGGCTTGGACAGTGGCCTATCTGT
>JBAMHX010000008.1:1226248-1237234 GCA_037177515.1 Pseudomugil tenellus | reverse complement strand
ATATATATATATATATGCGAGATAGGGACAATATGGTTGCATATAACTTTGCTATAAAAAGTTTCCAGCTGGTTTTAAAACATATCAAAGAAAGATCTAGATCCTGGCGCCATTTTGGATATTACCATACAGAACAAGAGAAAATAGAGGATCTTAGTAATTTCCTTCACAGCAAGAGAAAAAATTAATCAAATTAAGATAAAAAAGTTTAATATTCTATCCATATAAAATTAATGTAGGACTAGAACATACTGGAAATATTCGGGTAGAAATTAGCTTCTTAGTGACAACGTTAATGGACATAAAAATGTAAACATGCAAGAATTAGAAAATGGTTACATTCCAGCTAGCAGATAAGAAAATTTAAAAAAGGATAAAACAATGACAAAAAAGTTGCGTAACACGGGTGCTATTTGTCTATATTGGGACGTTTTAATTTGACTCACTTAATAGTTTGGCTGATATTATCCATTCCATATTATATTTAATGCTGTACCTGTAAAGAAACCTGACAATAAGCATCTTACAGCCTGTGTAAGAGAAGCGAACAAAAGAAAAACAGACATCTGCATTTTCTGTGAAGGAAAGAAGCCTGTAAAAGTCTACAGGAAAGCACCACAAAGACCACTAACTCCTTTACAATCCTCATACTAGCCAGAAGTCACCAGAGCCCCTCAGTAGTAGCCAGAACATTTCGCATCCTATACAGAATCCCAGGAGGAAAGAAAAGTTTTACCTGATGAGAGCTTGCAGGGATTGTGGCTTCTAGACTGGACATCAACCCTGTGACAGGATGACAAGAAACATGTTTTCATCCCTTTTATGGCTGGAACATCTGCTATGAGCAATTATATATAATTTTCTGGTTGATATAAGTTACACAAAATTTTGCTTAGTTACTTGTTTAGCTACTAAGCCGTTACTCAGGAACTGATCAGGAACTTATAGGTAGTTAACCAGTACTTATTGGTGAACACACACTCCAGTGGACTGCTGGTCAGTTATCTGGAAAATGATAAAAATTCTCCAGGTGAATTCTGGATTTACTTTCAACTGGTGAGCAAACAGCTTGAATTTGTCACAAACCTGTTTCCCAGTAATTCATTCATTTTCCACACCACTTCATCGATTCAGGGTTGCAAATGCAACGGATAAACCAATCAAACAGGTG
Organism: Pseudomugil tenellus; assembly: GCA_037177515.1. Classification (NCBI taxonomy): domain Eukaryota; kingdom Metazoa; phylum Chordata; class Actinopteri; order Atheriniformes; family Pseudomugilidae; genus Pseudomugil; species Pseudomugil tenellus. The sequence goes on along the minus strand of JBAMHX010000008.1, from coordinate 1,236,063 downwards.
AACTAGTGAACAGAAGCAAAACAGGAAACACATGGAATTCTACAAAATAAAACAGGAAACCAAAAACGCTACACAAAGCCATCAAACCAGAACATCCACAGTGTTAATCAAAATCATCCAGAGCAGGAGTCTTTCTATGCAGTTGAAAAGTCCCAGAGTCAGACTTAAAAAACATGAAAACAGGTGCAGAGTTTGTGGATGAGAGTGTTGGCAATGCATCGTAACAGCATGTTTTCTGTTTTGTGGTTCAGTGTTATTTTACCTGCAAATAGGACTTTATTTTTATTACTATACTGCCAATGCAGGTCATTTTAGAAGAACAACGGTATGTTGAGCCACAAGGTAAATCCCCACATTTCTGAAATTTTAATTCCATAAACTAGTCTAGTGTAAATGAGTACAATCCAAGCATCCTCTTCCTCCTCTTGTGATAAAGGAGATGTTTCTGTTTCAGTATATTCCATATGTGGAAACATCTTTCAATAGTGAATCTAGCTGGGTTTTCCATTGAGGCTGGAGGCCCAGTGAGGTGCGGGACATTATCCTTAAAACTGTGGGAGTTAAGAAATATATAATAGTTTTATAAACAGCTTATGTTGGTGGTAAAAATTACTACAGTGGCTGAATATTTACTTTGTCAATCTGCATAAAGAAATGAATGATGTCCAATAATGGTCTGGTACAATACACCTAAACTTTCAGACAGATGCTTTTATTCTTCATCATGTGTTTTTCCCTAATCAAACTTCCCTTAAATAAAATTCTAATTTTATGCCATCCACCAAGATTTAACCCACATGTTGAAATTTGAATTAAGCTAACGTTAGGGGGGTTCCAACTTCCACATTGACTCGGACAGCAGTTTCTTCCATGATGCTTCTCTGTCCTCCTCCTTAGCAGCACCAGAATTCCTCTTCCCTCATAAACGAGAAGCTCTCGCCCCAGTAGGGTGAAATAACTGGCAGCTTTTTGTCAGCAGTTGCCATGGTGACTTCATGTACCTCAGTACCACTGATGATGGATTTTTATTGTGATTTGTGCACATATCTAACTTTGGGTAACGATGCTGAATGAAGCTGAATGAATCGGCTCATTGTAGCTAATCTGGAATCATAAACTGCTAGTCGTTCAAGATTGTGACAAGTCAATATAGAGTTTTTGCTCTGAGGAACAAAAAACAAATACACAAATACTGAAAATAGTGACAAATAGTGACAAGTGGCCCTGCTGTAGCATCATATTCCACAATGACTCATTAAGGTAATAAAGTTCTGCACTGTTCAGAGAAATAAGCTGAGATGGAGGAGATAATATAGCCTGAGCCGAAATCATGTAAGGACAAAGATTATTCTAAAAAACTGTCTTGGGTTTTGCTATAATTGTATATTTATGTGCTATAGGCTCTAATGTGACTTTATTTTAGTATTTAGACTAAAATCTACACGTTTCAGTTTTAAAAAATGTAGTTGTTTGAAATTAAAAAGTGAAAGAAATATATTCATCTTATGGCTTGCAGTGTCACTCAAAACCTAACAATTTTCTCCAAAGGGAACGAATTGTTCTCAACGCATCCTCCTGATGCATCTTTCTGGGTTCATGTAAACATGTGCATTCAAACCATGCGCATGTTTGTCGTTCTGTGAGTACGAACTAGCAGGAACAAAGCCAATGTAAACAGAGGCGATGGCAGTGATAAATCCTTGTCATAATCTGAGCTTACCTCAGGGTCGTTTTTCTTCTTCCTCCAGATAGGGAAACTCTGCGGAGTTCCTTATCACACAGGCAAAGATAACAGGGTTGCACTACAAAGCAATGATCCTGTCTGTTTGCTGACAAGTGAAGTAGTTTCAATCCCCGCGGAGGAATCCCACCTTGTTCTGGGACAGAAAGCAGAAGATACAGATATTATAGAGAGCATACAGAGCTCATTTACATGGAGAGCTTGACAGACAGACATGGAGGAGAACAAATAGACCCAAATTTGACTCAAAATGAAAGAACTCACTGTATCTACTGTACCAACACTGTCTCCTAGAAATAACATTCATTTTGTACTAAGGACTTATGTTAACAAGGCAGCAGCAATAAGATCTACATTTTCATACCAAATGAGATATGTTCCAGCTTCACATGTCCTGGTAGGAATATCCTTCAGAATCTAGCAGACATCCTTATTTATATGGAATGGAGAAAGTCATTTGCAAGCACATAAATGCAGATTCAAAAGACACAATATTGATAAATGTAGCTTTTTTCCCTTTTTGCAAAGCCTGAAACCATTAAGTATATTTCCAGACTTAATCATCTTTTTATTTATTCATTTTATTTTTTGCTTTTGTTTCTGTTGTTTTTTTAAACTGCTAAAAAAAACATTTTACATAAATAATAATTTAGGAAGCGTTAGCAATGCGCAAATGACAATTCAGTGAGAGCCATCCATTGACAGTGAGCATATATAAGTTGAAATTGTTGAGTTTTGGCAAAGAGGAAGAAGATGAAGTTGAAGAAGCCTCTGGCTGAACACGTGATTGATGTGTTGAGTGCTGTCCAGCTTTTTTAGTGCGCAGGACAGGTTTTCGCCTTTCCTACTCACTGGAGTTTCCATCTTCCCTCCCCACTTGGCATGCAACAGGTGTAGCTTGTTGTGGTGATTGCTGGGTTGAGCGAGAGCCTTGCTTTTGTCTGATTCCTCGCCGGTATCATCTGGCTGTGTCTCCTTCCTCCAGGTATGAAGGGGAGCTTGTTACCTGGCACACGGGTTGGCTGTGCACTGTAGCGTGTGCTACCTTGTGTACTCCTGGGTTTGGCTCACCCTGTTTTTTTTTTTTTATTCATATGTGCTGCTTTTAAGGACTGTCAGTCCTGTGCCTCATTACCCTGGAACCCTGCAATGCTCCTGGTTCACCAGTTGTGGTTCCAGGGGCGGACAATAAGATCTCACCTACTCGGGTGACAAAGGGCACGGTTGAGGTTGTGTTGGTTCAGCTGTACAGCCTGTCTCATGGACTGTGTGTTTTGTTTCATTTGTGTTTGCTGTTTTTGGTTTGAATTGCTTTGTATTTTTGTATTTTTTGTAATTGATGTTGGTTTAGGGTTACCTCCCATTTATCAACCTCTTGGTACCAAGTGGTTGAATTATTTTAATTGTTTTAGTAGCTATTGTTAATAAAATACTTTTAAATAATGAGTTACATATTGTTGTCTTGGTGCATCGGACCTGCGTGTCCTATTATTGGGGTGAAATTCCCCAGTTGGCTTAGAACAGTTCCCTCTCATTCCCCTTTTTCCCCACTCGCCAAAGTAGCATTCTACTTTGGATAAACACTGGTCTCCTGGTTTTCTGTCCCTATTTGTAAACTCTGAATCACTTTTTTGATTCTCTCTGTTAAGCTAAATAACGCAAAAAAAGGAGTTGATTTAATGCCATTAAACTTTCTAAATGTTTTTTCCTTTTTAATGATTTGAAAAAAAAAGTATGTTGGGCCTGGCTGGATGGATGTTGTTTCCACACTGAGCGACCTTGAAGCATCTAAATAGCAGCTATGGTAAGAACTAATTGAGTTTTTTAAATGCCAAGAGTGTAAGCTTAAATGGTGCTTTATCATCTCCGATAGCAAACACTAGACAAGACTTCGCTAAAGGAAAGAAGATAATTTTTTTCATGCTTGAATATTGTGTGGCCACAACATTCAAAGGGAACTTTGATTATTTCCAGTCATAGCATCCAGAATTAAAATGACTAAAAAGACAGCAGGATGAATTGAAGCAGTGCAGATGATCAGCTAGTCACATTTGTCAACTTTTGTAGCTTTTTCTTCCTTTATTAAACAGGGCCTATGTCGTCATAAGTAACGGCTAGGAGTATATCGCCAAACGCCCCAATCCTCCTATTCCCCAATCCTCAAATAGACACAACACAATAATATAAATCCACACATGTTCAGTTACAAACCTCCACCCGGTGTGGAGACTTTTAACCAGCACAGTATGACATCAGGACAGGCAGCATCCTGAGGTTATGACCTTTAATTTGTACTTGATTTAAGGTCAATAAGACAAATAGTTCCAGAGATATGGGCTAAAATTGATTTTTTTTGTGCATTAAGCGCCACCTGGTAGGAAAACCGTAGTATCGAAATCCGATTGTAAAATTGTTCAAGTTATCACTCTCACAAGAAGGATATATGGCGGATTTGGTGCCGGTCGGGGCAAAACCATAATATCACTGACACTAAGCATTCTTGGATACAATGACCTGGGGCCTCATTTATAAAGTCTGCTTATGCAAAAAACGGATCTGAAATTTGTGTAATAATGTTACAACGCAAACTTTAGGAGGTATAAAAAAAAAACTTGGCACAGAAGACTGTGTACTTCTGTGCCAACTTTGGACCAGGCGTAGTAACATTTGGAAGAGGGAAAACCAGCTGCACAGCTGATAAGATAATGCATTTGTATACATATTTTAGATAATACATTTTGTGTCATTGTAATTAAAAACACAGAAAAAATTATTATTATATACATTCCCAAAAACTGAGGTATGTATTCTATAAATACATATTTAAACATTGGATCCATAGCATAGGTTTTTCATGCTAAAAACGTCATTACACTTATTGTTACATTAATTGTGATAGGGTGTCCAGCAATCTGAGTAATTACTGAGTAGATATACAAATATCGCCACGAGCGAAATGTCATAATATCATAATCTGTCATAATGGATGTTCTTGCACATTTCTTGAAGACTATGGTAGGATGAAAATGGAGAGTGTTTGGGGACCATGACGATTTTCTGGACAATGATGATGGCTTACTGATAAGCTGATTTCCTCTTACAGTTATATATGGAAGTGGGTTCAGTGTCAGAGTGCCGTACTCGCTGGTTACCGGCTGTTTTGGACGGTATCATTAAATAGACAGGCTGATATGTGAAGTTTCCCAACACTGTGGGAGAACATCCAACATCAAAAGGCAATTTGCAGCAAAGTGCGGTTTCCCAAACATAATCGGTGCGATTGACAGCACTAATGTTGCTATAAGGACTTCATGTGAGAGCGAGGTTGCCTTTGTGAATTAATGTTCATATCATTAATGTAAAAGTTATTTGTAACACAAATATGATCCTGACAAACGCAGTAGTGTGGCGGCTTTCCTGTTGTTTTTTACGCAGCTACCGTGACTCCAAAATAAGATCGCCTCACTGTCTCCACCTCACTAAGGAGCACCTAAATTTCAGTCTGTGAAAAGTTAAGTTCCCGCGCAGTCTAAGTTGCCATGATTCTGCCACAAACACTCATTGATTCATATGCTGAGATATTTATGAGCTGCTTTGTATTTACATTTACCGTGTTTGGTGGAAAGTAGGTATGTAGGGGCGGGTGCATGAACCAAAATGACTTGCGCAACCTTTTCGGCAAGGTTGTGATGTATAAAATGAAATTGCGTCAACCTCAGCGTACGCAATGTTTTTTTTTATCAGACTTTTATCAGACTTTTACTTTGGTATACCAACTAGTTGTTTTTGTTTTTTTGCTAAGCACAATTCTAGTAGTGATTTTACACAAAGTTCATTCATAGACCTCATAAAAGTAGTTAAAAAAAATCAACTTTTTTTCTTCAACACCAATTAATGTATTTCTAAGAAATATTTAATGTTTTAAGCCAGGGGTATCAAACTCATTTTCAGCATATGTCACATCAGCATATCGGTTATCATCAAAGGGCCAGGTGTAGCTACATCCATTAACTTTCCATAATACTTAGAGAGATTTTCTTTCTGAGCTCAAAAGCTATGAGAATGTTTCACACAACGCTCCTCTGTATGAGGAATGTTGGCAAACTGAATCAATCTCCCCCATAAAGAACTAAAACTGTGGTGCTTTAAACCTTTAGTTGGCATGAAGTTTAGGGTTTGCGTTACAGATCTCATTACATGCTTCATCTTCAGGATTTTGCCACATAGTGCATTCTAGTGTATGATGCAGTGATATGCTGGTAACTCACCAGTACAGTTAACTTCCTGCATCTTTACTCCTATCTTTCCCCACTACTGCACATAGCCAATGCTCCGTCAGCTGGAAGTCCAATAAGTTTGTCCAATTTCATGTTGGTTACACTTTGACATACGTTTTCAAAATTGTGTTTTCCAGTCATTGTCGCGTGCATTGATTTAACGTCCAATATTTCCTCTAACGTGCAAACTGGTGTCCACTTCACGGATGAAGATGTCCAGCTTTGCAGTGTTGGTCATGTCAGTACTTTCATTCACAGCAAGACAGTTTGCAATAAAGTCTTTGCTTCTTTTTTATCAGCTGTGTTCTTAAATCAGTGTCCATCTTACAAACCCGATCAGCAACCGTATTACTACTCAGGCTTACATTTAGCAGATATCAGAAAGACGTTGCAGGTCCTGTGGATAGCTTTGCAATAACTTGCAGCAACAGAAGTTAGACTTGACTGATGTGGGAAGAGTTCAGCAAGTTAACTGAATCGTTGCAATATGGGATCTTTAGTTTATTGTGCTTCATATTGCCGGGACATTATGAATAATCTAAAATGCTTTTGTACACCTTGAGTTTGACACGATATAGGGAAAAGGAATTTTTATGTCACCGGTGGATGATCAGCTCAGATCACAGGAGATCTTTGCGATGTCTGCTCTGACAGTAACTTCCAGGAACTGTCTGTGATCCTACTGTGACTCCATAAGTCTGTTTTAGTGATTTTGTTTTTAAGAAACAGTTTGGCATTGCTGTGTTGCTGTGTTATGGGTGCTCCAGCACATAATAGAAAAAAAAGACTTCTGGAATAACTTTTCATGACTTTCATACTTAGAGGAAGAAGGAAAGTCACTACATATCCAAACTGGCAAATGCAAGACGAATGACTTGGGTTGCGGAAGTTTGATGGATAATTATACCATTCAGTACATATCTCAAGTACTAAGAATGTAGACTCAGCATTTCGATTCTGGTAAGTTAAACAGCTTATTCACTTTTCTTTTGTTTTAACATCTTTTTTCTGTTACATTTTCTACACATGCTTACACATACACATGCAGTTTACATACAGGCAGCCACATGTTAATGTAAAGTTTTTATGAGAGCTTCAGTTCAACTTATGTTACCAGGGAAGTTACTGTAAGAAATGTAACATCCGTACTGGTCACCATCTCTGCAATTGGGGCACACTAAGGTCCAGCCTATGGAAACAGAACAGAAAAGAGAAGCCACGAAGCGATTGAAGGACAGGAAGAACAGTTAACAGCAGTCCCATTTCATCATTTTAACCACTTCAGCTCCAAGAAGATACCCATTTATTTTATAAAACTGGCTGGTGTGAGCCAACGTGTCTGTTTCATTACATAGCAAGAAGTAGAAGACAGCACAAACTAGGCAAAAGGTACTATCACTGCAGGCTGATCTGAGATGAAGCTGAGGAAGAAGCAACCCAGGAGCCAATGACAGAGTGTAACTTTTGTCAGCAGTCGTGATTTAAAAAAGTCTACTGAAGAACAGAATCATTACGGATGAGATTGAGATGAGGAAGATGGATGAAGGGTTTTTGAGGGATAAAAACACCAAAGTGAAGTACTACACTGGACTTCTAGAGTTGGAGGTAGTCATGGGTGTGCTGGCATGTATCGTAGTATGTCTATAACAGACTGTGGAAACACTCACCTTTTTTAGATGTTTTTCTGATTATAAACCTTATATTGCACAACTTATTGCGTACCTCTTTCATGTGGGTGGAAAATAGCTTCAGAAGCCTTTAGTGACACGATAAATGATTTCCATGCAACTACCAGCCCTTTAGTGAACTGCCCATCCAGTGAAGCATTGTATACCAATAGGTTCCATCTTTTTGTAAAGACATTTCGTAATTATGTAGCTGTTATTCTGTACTTTTTAAAAAATATTCATTCAAAACATCAAATTTAAAATGGTAAAAGCCCAGTCATATTCCCAATCACTGAAGATGTCTGCCAACATGCGGTTGGGGATTGCTTGGCTCTTTCAATGCATCAAAATAAGAAAAAGAACTTAAAATCCAATGGTTTGATTAGTATAATTGTTTCTAAGAAAAAGAGACCTTTAAACTATATAAGTGATCAGAGGACTCATCCTAGACTGACCATAAATACCATCATGTTGCATAAGAAAACCCAGATGCCAATGTTACAGGGTGGAGCACTGCCCATATGTAGTGATGACTTAGCTTTACTGGGGGAGCAGCTGACAAGCAACAGGCCGAGTCCTGATTAATAAAATGTGTATCCTACAGTTTATTAAAAAACAGATTTAAAAAAGTCTTTAGTCCAACAGCTGACAGGGGAATCTAGTCCTTTTACAAATAGCTTTTAATCTGTCCAGATCCATGCTGACCACTGCTACTGATGCCCTAGTTTAGATCCACTGCAAATAAAGATAAACAAACCACAGCAAAACTAACTAAAACAGAGGCCTGTACTACGAAGCTGGACTTACTTATCGAGGTAACTTCAGGAATTACTTCTGGTTTTGAGTATCGCACATGACTTATATACAACAGTACATTGTCTTATGGAACAACTATCCTGCATTCATGGTGGAGGAATTGATATTACACACTCACATGGGAGTGGATCCTTTGAACAGCTGGGAAATATGAAGTAGATAAAGCATTCCCAGATATGTTGGTGCTGTAATACAGTGATATAAGTGCTGTCAGTTTACATTGTCCCATTAATTAATATTAAATGATCTGACAAAATTCTGAATTTTATTTTTCCTCATATTATCGGAGAATGATAGTATGCCTCTTCATGGTAAAATATGCTGCTCTGGGTTTGTCCATGTTTGCGATTGGTCAGAACCTCAGAGAACCACCTCTTTTATGTGAAAGCGCACTTATCCTGAGTGTAAAGTTTTGGGTTGAGTTAGCAAGTTGATAACCAGCTTCGTGGTACAGCTTATCCTAGTTCCTCAATGTGTAATTGATTTATTGATTTATCCTGTTATATACTGCACCTTTGTTCTCCCAAACTTTACATACTGTGTTGAGGAAACACTTATCAGAATGCAAATCACTAAATCCTTGTTTATGCATTACTTCCTGTTTATTGATTTATCTGGTTTGATTTAGTTATCTGTTTCATTTGTGTCTCGTTTTGTTCCTTACATATTTTTGCCCTTTGGATTTCTGTTTGGTTGCTAGTTCATTGCTATCCTTGTTCCTTAGTTGTTGTCAGCTAGTCTTTTTAGAGTCTTTAGTTGCCTCCAATTCAGTCTTGTTCTATGACAGCTATTTAATTATAATTAAATCCATTTACAGGCGATTCATCTGGCTCCTTGAGTCTGCATTTGGATCCACGCCATCTCATGCTTCATGACAGTTGCTTAATGGTATTGTTATGCCGCTGTTTCTGAATTGGAGGACAGATGTGGACAGTCAAGCATTAAAATATTCACTTATCAGTGACACACAATTCAAATTGTTAGTTAACGTTTTATCCAGGTTGTAACAGTAAATCACCCATATGACATTTGGATAATCTGGGATTATATCGCATAATTTTCAACATATACTCACCTCATGATGTTCAAGTGCCCTAAGCAATTCTTAATAAGCCCTCTCACCCTTATTTTTCCTGTTTTCATTTTGCTTTTATGTCTTTTTTAATGTGAGCATTCCGAAATTGCACAAAAGTCCAACTTCACGTTCAAGATGAAGAATGATTTTCCACGTCATTCTGTTGTTACCCAGAAGACCGGTTAATCTGAACCCTTGCTTGCCATAAGCAAATTATTAGTTTTTTCCTTCTACATGTG
>JBAMHX010000008.1:1166898-1178138 GCA_037177515.1 Pseudomugil tenellus | reverse complement strand
TATATATATATGAGAAGTCAAGCTGATGTTGGGTCTTGATTTACGCGACTACAATGCAGGGCTGTGTGTACATTCAGCCTCATCTCATCCATGCTGAATGAGGGCTGATTAGCAATGCATTGGAACTATTTCAAAACGGCCCACACCATTGTTAAATCTGCTGACAAAGCAGGTTTGCTGGCTGGCCAGACAGCTGCGGCGATGGAGAGAGCCAAGAGAGAAGACGGATAGCAGGACTGAAGTGAAGGAGTAGGTGCATGGGGGTATAAATGAAAAGTGAAAAATGAGCAGCTGTAATAAAAAATAAAAAAATATATAAAGAAAGTTGAGTGATGAGAAATAATAGAGAGGTAGAAACATGACTGCAGATGAGAGTGAAAAGAAAATAGAAACATGCTTTGTCCAAAAACACCTGAGTCTGAAGATTGATCTGACAAGAGATTTTTTAATCTTCTGCAAAGTTTTTGTTTTTATAATTTTTTTAACATCTGTCTCTGTGTTAGTAATGGAAACATTAGATGGACAGTTCATGTAACAAAGTCACATTCTTTTGTGCTAATTTTACTGAATCCAGCTATGAAAATGAGCTTAGGTAATTAAATGCAGAGAAGTAACAGATGGCTCTATCTATTTGCATATTAAATTTTGACCATAAATAAGTCCTTAGGTCACCAATAATCTTGCTTTTAACCTGACTTTTCAGAAACAACTCCTTCCATTTTGAGCTTCATTGTTTACATACTTGCTTGTGTATTTTGCTTGTTACCACTTTTCTAATGTGTCCCCTGTTGGAGTCCACTAAGGTTAGTTATAAGGTATTAGAAAACTCAAATCAGATAGAGTTGCCATATTTGTTGGGCCATAGCAGCTGCACATCAGATGACTGTCAGACAAAATGTACAGTGACAATAATCAGATCATTTATCCATCTATCCATTGTCCACTGTACTTGCGAAATTGGGTCACCAGGGTGGTAACATAAACAGAGAAGCCCATACTTTATCCATTTGCTCTGGGGTAAGGTTTTTCCAGGCCAAGTGAGAGACCAAGACCCTCCAGCATGTATTTTATCTTTCTAAGGCACATGCTGAAAAAAACACATCTCCAGTGAGATATCCAAAAGGCATTCTTACCCCACCGAGCCACATCATCTGGCCTCTCTCTAAATGGAGAAGCAGCTGTTCTACTCTAACCCCCTCCCAGGTAACTGAGCTTCTCACCTTATCTAAGGAAGACCCCTCCCTTGCTTGTATTCGTGCTCTTGTTCTTTATGTCACTGACCTCAGCTCATGACCACAGGTGGAAGGCAGGAGACAGAGATGAGTATAGCCTTGGTTATTTTTTTATACTATGGCAGAAAATAAATGATAGCAGTGGTATCATAGATGGTGTGTGAACAAAGCAAGCAATGTCTTGTGGTGGAAACTTTCCATAATTTTCACTGCTTTTAACCCAGTGACCTTACAACCAGCTAAATTGCTACCTACATGATTGATTAAGTATCATGGACATCTTGTGCCTAAATGGGCTTATAAAATACTATAAAACATTCCCATGGAAAGATGACCATTATACAAACGGAAAATATCCCTACTGGTTGCTAGCATGTTGCTTTTTCTAAATAAAGAGCATTAGTTTCTGAAACCAAAGCAGCCATAATATACACACATGCACATCATCTAAAAGAAGGAATTTTGGTCCGAAGCTCACCTTTTCATTGGAACTGGACGCTGGAATCATTTGTTTGCCAAGCTGCGTGTAGCGACTGTTTTCAGCTTCCTGACATCACAGTTAGGCGGCCAACCTCAGCACCATTGTACCTGTGTAAAGACCAAAATTAACTCTTCTGTATTTGACTAAATAAGTATTACTGCTCAATATACCATTGCTGCTTTGGTGACTGAATTGGAGCAAATCCCTGCAGCCGTGTTCCAAGATCTGCCTCAGAAATAAAAAAAGAAGATGCTATTACAAGCCATGGTTATGGAATTACCTCAGCTGTTTGGACTGGTTGTGATCGGGAAGTGCCCCTCTTAAATCAAGAGCAGTTTTTTCTTTCTACTGTATTATATGTTTACACCAAACCTTTACAAGTTCCATGACTACAATGCAAATGTTTCTTACCATTCTAACTCATGCATGATTATACCTCACTGACAATTCTGACAGGCCTATGTTGTGCAAAGTCCTTCCCCTGTGGCGTTTTCATACTTAAAGCAAAAGCTTAGCTGCCATGTTCAGAAGTATTACAAAGTAAAACTGGATTTGGGGTGTCTATGACAAATCAGCGTCTATGTGACAAACTTTTTAGGGAGTGAGGGGGAAGATTCTCTGATTCTTTCTTCAAAAAAGGATGAAAATATAAGGTTATTACCCAGCATATATTTCTCCTGTAAGCCTCTTAGGGTGCAGAGAGACACACCTATGATGCCAGGCCGCTCCCTTGGAAGTTAATCCCGAGCCATAACGTAATCTCATGTTAGGTGATCAAACAGTGTAGAGGAGAACCTGTGAGGAAGAATTGTAAGAGCCACAAATCCGTGGAAACAAATCTTATTAGGTGAGAAACCTCTGCCTTTACCCCTGCATCAACCATATTTACTGCTCAGGCTTCCTGCTAAAAGAACTCTTTAAATTGTCACAGTTTCAGCTGAACAGTAAGATATAGCTGCTCGTAAACAGGAGCTTTTATGTGGGTTTGCTGCTGCTGCGATTCCTGCTGTCAGCATCTGAAGTTGTGCATTCGTTTAGCTTTTAGAGGCAAAACAAATCCCACTGGGGCTGGATTCCAACAGCAAATTAGTATTTAATTTGCACCCTGTGAATAACATGTACTGTTGTACTTTTCCACCCAATCCTGAACTTCCAAGGGAAAATAAATGATTGGGCACCCCAACAAGAGACAGCAGGATACAATCAAATGGATGTGTTGACACAGCAAGACAAGAATGTATGATTGATTCAATAAAGATAAAAAACAACTTTCATTTCATCAATTTATTCAGAGTTATTGGGACCTAACAACAAGAAAGTTGCTGGTTCAAGTCTTAGATGAGGAGGAGTTCAAACAATGGTATTCCTGTTCGGAGCTTGCATATTTTCCCTGTGTATTAGCGGATTCTCTCCAGATACTTCCTTCTTCCTTTCACCTTCCAAAGACATGCATGTTAGGTTCATTGGTCACTCAATTCTCCCAAAGACGGAGTGGTTGTTTGGTCTTTGGTCTGTGTTGGTCTTGTGATGGACTGGTGACCTGTTCAGAGTGAACTCCGTCTTCCACCTGGTTTGTGCTGAGCTTGTTTCCTGCTCCCCCTGGACTAAACGGTAAATAACATAAATAAATCATTTATATGGACAGGCAGGTCGTTGACCATAATTTCCAAAGCTTTCTGCTTTTGACATCACATACTGTGAGTGTGATCAATAGAGATCCCTGCAGTGAGAGCAGCATGGCTCTCTGGGTGGACAGCACCATGATGAAGGCAGCACCAAGCTGCACGTCAAATATCAGGTGTCATCTTCAGTAGATCAACTGAGTACTGGGATACTGACTATACTTGCTGTGATATGCAAGTCTGTGACATTGTTGGGATCTCTCCCGCTCCACACACACAAACACACACCACCACCCCATTCACCTGTCCACATCATGCCTTTTCCTGTATCATGAAGATTTGCCTCAACAGCAATCTGCTCAGCAGTGATCAAGATAAACAAAAGTGTAATTAAGTAGTGGCAGTGCACAACAGCCATGTCCATGCCAAACTCTTTTCAGATCCACACCTGATTAGAAAAAAAAAAAAGAAAAACGTCTGAGCCTTCATCAACCATTTGATATCCACATGTCAACCAATCAATCTCTTTTTTATTTTTGTTGTTTGGTTTACTTCTTTCATGCAATCACGTTTTATTGCTGCTGTTGTCCTGACTGATTAAAAGTAAGTATGTCAAGTTATCGTGCTAATTGGGATTACTTAATAAAAGTCATATTTAGAGCGTCATGTTTTTTAATTGTGTTATTTTTTTTTATTCTGTAATTTTCAAAATTTTGTTTAGAGTATTTTTTACACATTACACATTCTACTATGAAGTGATGCAAAATGTCTCAAACTGCATGTGGCTTTGTTTGGCTTTATGGGGTTAATGTTTTTTGTGTTTTAATTCAATATGACCTGATGTTTATAATATTTTTATTTTCTAGTTATTTGGAGATTTTAAAAGAACACAGTAATATTCCCCCTCGAGGGTTAAAACAACAGGTTGCAGGCAGCATTTCGGACTGGCTAATTGTAAATAAATGTAAATGGAAATAGCAAGGACTACATATGTTCAAACAAAATAAAATGACTTAGTAAACTCCCTTTTTTAATAAATCATTTGATCGGCCACACATTTAAAAAAAATACATTATTTAAATAATTACAGATCATAATTAACTCATCTCTCAATTTTTGAATGCCTTGACTGCGCAAATTTGATGAACATTTTACAAATACATTATGGTACAGAATTCATAAGCATTTATTTACTGAGAAAAAACCTAAAGGGATATGGTATAACTGTAACAGTTGAAACTTTGATAGATTCTCCTAATGTAGCACCCCTATATGACTAATCTAGTCTCTGTTATACATCATGTCTGTTATCTGAGATCTTTCTGGCCAGTAAAAGTCAGTCTGACCCCCAGTGGAAAGACAGTACAGTGCATTTTATTAATCTGTTTTGTTTTTATAGCAACCACAACTAAAAGGCTGAACATGTTAAAAAAAATAAAGAAAGTTAAATCATCCAGCCAATTACATTAAAAGTACCTTAACTGCATTACATTTTTGGTGGATTTGAAGAGATTATCTGGATTATGGGATTTAGAATTCATCAGTAAGAATCTGGAGAAACTAATATCTCAGTAAAACACTAGCTGGTTAGTTAAGGTCACCTTTGTTTTTTCTTCCTCATCATAACCATTTTATCATGAGTGACTTTTTCAACTATTTAAAGAAGTCCTAGCTAACTCCTCTGCACAAGCTGATATAAGGCTAAATAGGAGTTGGCACATAAGGAAAAACAACCAGATTCAAGGTAAAACAAATTATTTGTCTTTTTTGTTAGAAATCAGACTTCCACAAAGTTTATCTTCATGTGCAGAGGTGTAACTGAAAAATACGCTCTCAGCTCATCCAGAGCCACTGTGAAAGAAAGAGCTCTGAGGTTGTTAATGCAATATGAGAGAAGCGCCATGAAAATAGGTTCAGATACACAGCACTTGAAAACTTTTACACTGGATTAATCTCCTGCTGAAGCCCAGAGAATAGACATAATTCTGCTGGTGACCTTGCTGTGTACAAAAAAGGACAAAGAAGCAAAAAAGAATTGGGTACAATAACACACAATAGATATTCCAGTCTTTTGTGCAAGCTGTTTCCTTTTCAGCATATTGTTTCTCTGTGAAACACCCTTTGTTTTCCGGAGCCAAAGACACGCTTCACATGAATGCCAAACAAGCCTCTCCAGGATGTCATCACAAAACATGTGATAAGTATCTGCCTTTCGAAAACAAATGGAAACAAAGAGACCAGTTGGAAAAGCTTCTGTTGTCCCGTCACTTTGTTCGTGGAGCATTTTCAATCCCTGTATTTTAGTGTAATGTTTTGAAAAATCTGAATAATTTCTATGCATGAGTATTTGTGAGATCAGACAGCGGACTGCTTTGTGCACAGTCCACCCCATTGGTCCTACATCTCCTTTGGATATACACCATCTCAAAAACCTTCTCCTGCAATCAAATTAGGGACACTTGAGTGGTGAAGCTAATTAGGTCCAGGAACATTGTCTTCCATCTGTGTAAAAAGTCTCATGGACCAATGGGCTAATGACTCTAATGCTGGCCCTGACATCTGGATGTAACATAGTCTGATCCATAGTTGCCATCCACAAGAATGCTAATAGCCTCTTTCAATTCAGTCGAGCATCAACCCAGACCCAAGTCGTGTCTTTACATCTTTTATGTTCGTGGAGCTTCGCACCTCAAAGGGTGCCATTATGTTGGCTTTCAAGAAGTGTGAAAAGCCTGGATTTTCACAGGATAAAAAAAGCATAAAATGAGCTTCATTATTGTTCCTGAGGTAGTTTAGACATAAAGGTTTTCTCCAAAGCCATGCGTTTCTTTATTTGTGCTTTTCAAGGTTGCGGCTGCTTTGTGCTTTGAAAAGAGCTCATCAAGGTAGCAAGGGCAACCTTTGGACCTCACATGAAAGTGATTTAGACCACAAAGAGCCTCAGGTTTCCTAAGGATTTACTCAGGAAAAAAATTACAAAGATACTTCTTTGCAAATATTTAACATTGTTTAAAATGAACATAGATGTGTTTCTCGAGTCATAAAAAACTGTTCATGTATTAACAAGCTGAGGAGCTAAGGTTTTGGAAATAAACTGATTGAAACAAGAATGAAACAAAGGCTGACCCTGCCACTTGCGCTCTTTCCCTACTCATATCTCTCTCTCTTGGAGTTCAAGACGACAACTGCAATCCAGCCAATGAGAAGGGTGGTCCAGTCATGCAGCATAAGAGGATTGGAGCTCAGATACCACTTGATTAGGCAGCTGTGAATGGAGCTATGTGCTCAGTCCCAACAGGATTTCCATGGCACTTGACTGAGGACATATGGGCTTTAACCCAGTCCTGAGAAACATCCAGCAATCTGCTGTTCTTCTTTTTGAATGCATGTGTTCAACTTGGGGAATAAGAAAACACAGGCAGCTTAAAACCTGTTCAGTCTGCAAAGAAACAGTGTGTATTCCATGGCTGATCCTCAGGAGTCGTACTCTTGGAGCGGGTCATTGGAGTGAACCGCTCCAATTAATGTAAGCTTAGGAACACAATGTTTTTCTTTAATTTCTTTCCTCAAGTGAATAAGGAATTGTACTGGAATGCAGATAATGCATGCAAACATTATAAAGGCAGTCAAGCATGATTTGCATTTGTCACTCACCTCTCAGCTCTGTGGACGTTTTCAGACATGAAAGCCAAAATCTTTTTCTACGCTTTTCTGAGCTTTATTAACAAAGTCTCCTGATTGACCATCTCCCCACAGACTACCAGAGCTGCAGAGCTGCAGTGGTTTTGTTGCACTGTTCTGAAAGGCTGGTGGAGAGTTACAACTTGGCTTCATAAAAAGTAGAAAATAAATTTTTCCTTCATGTCATGTCATCAGTTAAAAGGTAGAAGATAAAGGAACAAAACTGTCCACAATAATAAAAGGTTCCATATCTTAAAATTAGTTATAGTACATTTTTAATGATATTGTAAAAAACATGTTGCAGAGAATGACTAAATATTTTTCCTTGAATCTGTCAAAGCCAGACAGTTTAAACCAGGGATGGGCAACTCCGGTCCTCGAGGCCCGCAGTCCGACAAGTATCAAGACTTTTCCTGCTACAAAACACCTGACGCACATCAGACTTAATCAGTAAACTTGTGCAGAGCTTCACATCGAACTCTGAACAAGTCTGCTAATTGCCCAATAATTTGATTCAAGTGTGTTGCAGCAGAGAAATTTCTAACACGTGCACAACTGCAGCCCTTGAGGACTGGAGTTGCCCACCTCTGGTTGACACCCCTGTTTGTCTCTGGATTAGGCTCCAATCACTGGGCGATACGACCCCCAGGGTGTCTAGGGGTAAGGACGTGGTAACAGAATTAAAATAAAAGAAAATGGCAAGTGAGTCAACATTCAAAGAAAATTTATTCACAACAATAAACTGAAAAAAAAATCAGTTCAGGTTAACGAAACAAAAAGCGCTGTAATTACAGGATACACGTTCTGAATACCCACACAAGGAGGAATAAAACCCAAATAGTCTGTAAATCTACACCAGAAAGTCCAAGTTTAGGTCTGCACGTCTACAGCAGTCAAAAACTAATAAACACCATACACAAGAGCAACCACTCTGTAAGTCTACAGCAAAATTAAAGAGTCAAACGCTCAAGAGTTCAGTCAAAGCTAGGGATGTTACGCTCGAGTCTGCTCGATCAAGTGTTGAGCATGTGACACGGAAGTGTTGCAAGGATTGTCTCTGAGCAGGATTCAGCATGCCAAAAGCCACGTTTCTAAATCTTGAGAATCGGAATTGAATCGATTCTTGAAATCTGAATCAATACATAAATAAAATGAATAAATAAAAAGAAAAGAAAAAAGACAGAAAATACTGTTTCATATAAAAATGTCTGACACATAACAATGTGACAAGCATTCGTCTCTGCTTTATACAACTATATAAAAATCAGTAACACAATCATTCTCCGTGTTGCACAAGCACCCCCTCCCTAAAACGTGTCCATTACCTCTGAAAGCAGATCACTACTGTCATTACAGGTTGGTATACTTTAAGTTCCATCATAATTTTGTTAGGCAAGAATTATTTGTATAGCACAATTCAACACGGTGATTCAAGTGCTTTACAGAACATTAAAACAAAAAACACAAGTATTATTTCAGATTAAAATAAGAGAAAAAAGAATATTGATAATTAAAAAGAATTAAAATAATGTAGATGAAAAAGATTAAAAATAATTAAAATCATGATCAATTTCAGATTACAAAAAAATAAAAACTTAAGTTATTATAAAATGAAAATTATTAAAATGCAGCAGAGAACAGGAAATCCAGTCTAACCTGGATTTAAATAAACTGAGTGTTTCAGCTGATCTGATATTTTCTGTGAGTTTGTTCCCAACATGTAGACCATAGAAGCTGAATGCAGCTCCTCCATGTCTCCTAACTCTGATAAAAGACCAGATCCAGATGACCTGAGAGGTCTGGTAGGTTCATACTGGGTCAAGAGGTCTCTGATGTATTTTGGACCTAAACCATTCAGAGCTTTATAAACCAGTTACAGAACTTTAAAGTCTATTCTCTGACAGACATTTATTACCCTAACAAATGTTTGGGTAATAAATGTTTATTTATATGAACAACAGAAAATAAATATTTACTCAAATGGTAGATTATATATTGTTATCATTATATATTATATATCCTTTATTGAACACATATTCCAAGGTAAGACAAGAAGGACAGATGTGAAGTGTCAGTGCTGTCCTTCTGATGCATCAGATTCCCAGAACCAGGAGATGGAGGTCTTTGGTTTGGTCAAATGATTCAGAACACAAAACCATTTTTCATGAATTCGGGCAAACTGTGTCATGGGAGGACACAGCTGCCCTGAGTGAGTGTAATGAGCCTCGTTAAGTAGGGCATAGTGCTGATGAAGGCCAATGAGGGGTTATCCTGGAGAGCCATCCACCAATCCTAGGCAAGAAGGTAGGCGGAGACCAGAGGATACAGCCAATCCTCAGTATGTATTGGAAGTCCTTCATCTGCATCTTGATTGGGATCTGTTTATTTTCCCGCCTGCAAACCAGCAGGCTAGGGCCGTAACACTGGGTCTTTGTATTACAGATTAATACTCTTCAAAAACCAATTATTTGTTTTTTTCTCAATTTAAATTAAATTTACCATTATTATTAATATTGCAATCATTTAGCAGACGCCTTTCTCCAAAGCGACTTACATCTGTGGATAAGAACAATACAAGCACTAAATCAAACAGTAGAGGACATCGTAGATAAGTGCAGTCAAACTGCTTTTGTCTAGTTGGGAACAGGTGTTGCGTGCAGTGCTAGGGGCACATTTAAGTAACTATTTCATAATATATTTAATTACTTCATAATACCACTCTTAATCTTCCATTTGATGCAGTCTGTGACTGAAACAATTAAATCTGACTCGGTTGTTGAGTTGGGTGGCCACCACAATGTTGGCTCCATTGTGATGCCATTTTTGGTTATCAAAAGATAGATTTTCACTGGTCTGCGAGTCTGGGAAGTACAGTCTCCAAAAACTATATTTTCAGTAGAAAGTCTTTAATGAGGAAATGCTCAGTAAAATCTATGTATGGCGGTGTATGTTGGGTCATGTGTAAAAAACAAAGCTGTGCCTTTGTCACCATACACATGGCAGTACCTCCACCAGTTGGCAATGGCCCTCTGAAGGCTGAGGGGTAAGAGGACAGCACAAACTCTCAATACCTAAAACATCTATGTGCTGGTATGATGTACAGTTACTTGCAATAGAGCACATGCAATTTGTTACAATATGTTACATCTAACTATCCATGTACTGATGACTGGCTTTACAGTGTTTATAAAACTTATATGACTTATATGAATATGACTTTGGCAATTATACTATGTTATAAAATACTGTATGTCACTTCTATATAAAATATCCCTGTCAAATGTTGGTCATGACAAGAACTGTCATTTATGGCATACAGATATTTTTAATATATTCTATTGTATGTTTCTGATCTGTGACATAATATTTGTTGGAAAAACTGTTGGTTCATATTCACCTTTCTACAGACAGCAGAGCAGTTAACCAGACAGATTTATACTCAAGCAATTCATGTACATATAAGGTTCAACACACACACATGCACACAGAAACCAAGCCACACTGACATATCCCTTTGAAGACACTTGCCTAAACACACTAGGCCTGAACTGTCAAGATCTTTTCAGATCATCCATCTACCCCAGACCTTTTCTTGCAACCACACATACACTACTTCTGAAGGTGTGTGTGTGTGATAGGAACAGTCTGTCTGTCAGGTTTTCCACAAAGTGCTGAGGCATCTCCCGGCTGTGCTCCCCTGTCCCCATCTGACATCCCTCTGTCTCCCCCCACCTCCCCTCTCTCTGTGGATCTTTACCTGTGGATAGAGACATCACATTCCATCATGTCTAAACGCCCAGACTCTGCTCTCTCTTACCCCCCATCTGTACCACGATTAGACTGACATCAGTTGATATTTCAGACCACCTTAGATATAATGGATACTGCAAGATGAATTATGGGATATATGTAGCTAACTCTATTTGGTAAAAGGCAGTGCCATTTTACAGGAATAGTACCTTTCTGTTCTAATAAATAAGATTAGGCAATGAGAAGCCCCCAAATAAAAGTAATGCAGGGAATCAAACACTCCATAATTCATAAATTACCTGCTATATGTCCAAAGTAATGTAAAATAAGGACAGATCAGTTTCACCTCATCATTCACACAACTGGGGTTTTATGTACATAAAACAAAAACAAATAAACACACATCTATCTATCTATCTATCTATCTATCTATCTATCTATCTATCTATCTATCTATCTATCTATCTATCTATC
>JBAMHX010000008.1:1106541-1119471 GCA_037177515.1 Pseudomugil tenellus | reverse complement strand
ATAGAATAATGAGGTTATTTTTTCTGCAGGTGTTTGTGTGTTCAACCTGCCTTTTGAGGACATTCTTAGTTTAAACTCCGTTCCACGGAGCATGCTGTCTCATTAGCACTTCACAGGAAGATCGATCACGCTCCCGTCTATACACTTGAGGAGACGGTTGAGCAGGTGGACAGCATTAAGTTCCTGGGCATCCACATTTCTAACAATTTTCGGTCATTAATCGTGATTAAGCTTAATTTTTATAATTAGCTATTAAAAACATAAGACTAGATTTTTTTTCACTCACAAGATTTGCAATGTGGCCTCGAGTACCGTACTCAAGCAGTGTTGTTTGATGAGGCTTCTGTAGGATGCTTTGCTTTTAGGTGATAAACCAGAGATTAACTACTTCGATGATAACTAAATTCAGCTTTGCAAAGTCTGCAGATTACTCTGCAATAAATGGCTTTAACCAGGGTTTGAACTCTGGGTTTAATCCCCACTCCTTTGTGTACTTTTGAGTATACAGCTTAGACTGAGACATGTTGCAAGCTTGTGTCACAGTGACTGAGGCTGTGTATAAAAAAGCCTCAGGGATGTCCTGACAATTAAAAACTTTTCAATAAATATCCCACTCTGTTAGATAGGGTGCCATCATGCACTATTCATTTTGACTGTGTATATGGAGTTATGCAGGTGTCCTCTTGCTCATGTTCCTCACGGCTGCAGCTGCAGGCGGAGCCGCCTGCAAAACTGGTTACCTGTAAGTGATACAGGACGGGAGGGCTCCCGCTGCTCTTTCGTCACCTTAACTGTGTTTTCAAGTCAGTCGCCAAAACACCAGAAAAGTCTCTAGATTTGTATCTAGTCGCTTTTAACTAGGTAAGTAAGGCCTTTTCCAAATATCCGCACTTGCACTCTTGTGGCCTTGGATTGCATTTTCATGTTAAAGGATGCAAGTGTGTATTGTGTCCCAATTCTCCAGATCGGAAGTTCGCTCCGCCCTTTTTGCACCCTCTGTCCACACTTCGGTGAAGTCCGCATCCAGACAAACTTTGCCAAAGTACATTTCAAAGTACAGTTCAATGCTGCACGTTACACTTTGAACTGGAAAATAGGAAAATGGTGATGTTTGGCAATGGAGATTCTGTGCCAATAGGGAAAAATATGTGATTGCAAGTGTAAGTACTTAAATATTTTTTCTTGTACAACGCAGTATCTGTGTAATAATATTTGAGGTTTCCCCTGTTATTTGGAAATATGCTCGATATTTTGAAGTCAATTCACTGTTACAAAATAGTGAAAGACCTATTTACAGACATTTTATGCTAATAATTTAATGATTTAATAATAATGATTTTTATCAGCAAGGGAATAATTGCAGCCACCACCAACGTTGATGTGGCAAACATGGCGTAATGGTGTAAGATGATTGCGTAACATCACTGTCGCATTTCTCCTGTTTTGCCACACTTGTGACCTACGCATCCAACACTAAACCCGCACTTCCACCAAGTGCATATTTCGAGGAAGGCCGTAGGGTGTTGTGTGGGTATTGGGACAGGTTAAAAGTCGCCAAGTTGGTAACACTGTCACGTTCTTCTGCTTCTCGTTTTTTTAATGGCAGGTCGCAAGCAACATTTAGGTGCATACTGCCACCTACTGCTTTAGCCACCACAGGACGTAAACACAACTGTATTAATATCGTTTATTTTTTCTGAATTAAATGTTTTGTATTAATCGCCAAAAGTAACACATTAAATTTGACAGTACTATTTTATATACACATTCAAATCTTTTGGATTACTTATTTACTGATCTGAATAAATGCCCATGTTCAACTACTTCAAGTTTTCTTAATTCAGTAAAGCAAGGAAGCTTCCAGATAAGCGGGACAGAGAAATGGTCAGATCAGATTGGTTTCTGAATGCTGGTAGATCACTAGGATTAGGAAGAATGTTCATTTACATACATTTCATAAGCTAGTCTTCCAAATAGGGAGCATCATGTGGCAGATAACTCATTGCAGCTAAAACTACTCGGGACTTGATTTGGACTTTAAAAAAAGGACTTGTCAACATTTCTGGAAGTTAATGATTGAACAGGATTGGATAATTGGTTATAAAAGTTATTTGTATTTGCAAACCCTTTAACCTGGACACAATTATAAGTAAACATGTTTTTATTGGATTTAGTTCTCATTTGATATAGAAATGAGCTGAAATAATTGCACATTTAAATGTGTTTGGAAATGGGGATATTGCACCAGTATTTAAGGTGGTATTATTATTATTATTATAAATATTATTATTTGAGACATAACAGCATGTAATGTTATGTAAGGAAATGAACACAGTTAACTGTAGAGAAAGGCTTCGTTTTATCACAATTTCTTACACTTTGAGCATGTCAAAAGAATTCAGAAACATGATAATTAAAGGCTGCAGAGGTTTACAGTTATTCTCTAAATAGCACTTCGTTGGCACTTGACTTGATCTCCATTCTCTTTATAATCATAGTTGTTATTACATTTCATTACCAGACTGCATGTGTGGGTTTTAATTTTATACTTTTCCCCTGATGGTTTCCATATTTTTGACATATTGTTCATGTTATCCAAAACCAACATACAGTGACCACAACCACCACAATTTTTCATCACACTGTGGTACCAATTTTTGTTTTTCATTTAAAAATAATTCTGCTTAGATAAAAGGTGGATATTCTGTTTTTTGGGAGGCTTTCTATGTGAATGTGTTCTCAGGAATAATCATGAAAAGACAGTAAAATTTGCTATTCAGAATCAAATACGAAAACGTTATTATTTATCTGCTGGGACCCATAAAAACACCACTACTGGATCTTTAGCTGATGTCTCTTGCTTTCCTTCCTCTCTTTTCTGCAGAATGTCTTCCCAATTTAACCAGATAAACAGTCAACGGTGCCTGAATACATGATCATGAATATTTTTATATAGTTGCAGATATAAACATGAGCTTTTTTTTTTATAAAGTATAAAATACAAAGAACATCAAGGGAATGTGTGAAGCATAGCAATCTGACCTTCTCTGCTTCTGGTTTACTGATGCACTTCACCCTGTTGCTGGAGCACACAGGAGGCACACAGGAGGCAGGATTTGCTTAAAAAGTTCACTTTAAATTTATTGAGCTTTTATTACACACTTTTTTCCCATCTATTTCTCCTCATTGCAGGTCATATATGAGCATCAGGGATGTCAAAAATGGTGAATAATGTGATGGTGGGCTTTGTTTGTAAATGTATACCTAAAACAATTATTCCTGAGTGAGGCAAGACTACAAACATGATAGGAAACAGTTGCTGCTACAGACATCAGTAACTGGAGTAAATTTTGTGGATAACGTTGCATGGGATTAAGCTCTGGCTTTAACGACATGACTTTATTTTCCAGTCGCATTCTTATGTTGATTAATTTTTTTTTAAGTTGGCATATAGACAAACAAAGAAATAATGCAGAAGTTTAAATGTTTCTCCAGAGAATTAAAAATACCATCATTCCATAACACTTTCACACACATAATGTAACAAGGCCTATGCTGTCAGAAGCGACAGTTAGGGATATAACCCTGAAAACCTCCAATCCTCCACTTTCCCAATCCTCGAATAAACAATAACATAAAACCGCACATGCTCAGTCACAAAGCTCCACCTGGTGTTGAAACTTTGAACTAGCCCGGTATGGCATCAGGACAGGATGAATCTTGAGGTGAAGACCTTTAATTTGTACTTGATTTGAGATCAATGAGACGAATAGTTCCAGAGATATAGTCAAGAAATTCTTCTTTTGTGCATAAAGCGCCACCTGGTGGGGAAACTATAAATCCATTATTTATGAAATTCGATACAGTTTGTCCTCTTGGGGACATAAACAGGTATACTGAGGATCAAAATCCAATTGTCAAAATTGTTTGAGTTATCGAGCACATACAAAGGATATCCGACGCCGGCGGATGCAGCAGTCATGATGAAACCATACTATCCCTAACACGCTGCGTTCAGGGATATAAATATTGTCAAACAATAGATCCAGTCAGATTTACAGATATTAGTTTTAAGCATTGTAGTCTACATGTAAAACGGGACTTCATGAACTCCACAGATCATATATAGCCAATTATATAATTGGGTTATAATTGGGTCAAATTAATTTTAAAAAATCTATGGTCTCATTAAGAGAAAGAAAACATGAATAGAAAACAGAAATTTCACATCTATGTATTAAAAAAACACAGCAAAGTATAATAAACAACTTTTTGGACACTTTGAAAATTGTTACAAATGTCTTAGGGATAATGTTGTAAAATATAAAGCGGCTAACGTGTTTGTAGTCCATTCCAAGACACAAAAAAATGAGGAGTGAAACATTTTGTTCCATTTAGATCTTTAATACATCACATGATGATATAAAGCAGTCTAATTGGACGTGTAACAACATGTGACAGGGCAGGACAATCTGATAGGACATTTACTTTGCCAATCAGATGACGCTCTTCGATTAGCAAGCTAGCTTCGGAAGAACGAAATCTTGTCTTTTCCCCAAAAAAAGCAAGTAAAATTTTTAAACTGCTCCAGAAATATCTCTGTTTAAAAGCGCTAAGTCGATGATTTTGCCAGCTACTTGGTTTTCCCTCATGTACTACAAGAGGGAGCTCAAATACGACCAGTGATACGCGTACCACAGTTTGAGAATTGGGGATCTAAAGGAAATGTTCCTTTAAATCACTGTATATTACTGTATCAGGGGATATGTGTGCTGAAGAAGGAATATATAGAAAACCTGGTGGATTGCAGGCCTTGTAGGACCAGATTGAATATCCCTTCCATAGACCATTTAGCAGCTAAAGCAGGTCTCCATTGTTTTACCATGTGTGTTTCAAACAAGAACTTAATGTTACTTAGGAATAGCTTTGCTACAGCAACCCTGCTCACATTAAGGAGACCCCAGTAGTAATGGAAACCATGGAAACTAGGTAGTGCGGTGTCATCTGAAATGTGGTAGGGATTGGCAGGTACTGATGGAGAAGGGCCAAGACTCAGAGCTCACAGATGAGTAGACTGAAAGTACTCTTCCAACAACCAAACACTGTTTGCTAATGAAAAGTTGTTTTGAGACTAATTCTTGAACTCTTAAGTGCCACAAGTGTTAGAGGAACACATGGATGTACTTTATTTTACCCTGATTTGACCAGAATATAAGCTATCACAGTGAAAACTCTGAGAATTAGAACAATTTGTTTGATAAATTTTCAAAAAAAAAAATCTGGGTATGATTCAGATAGTGGAAGGATTTTGAATGATTTTTTTTTTATTTTTCCTAAAACATAACCTGCAACTGTGTCAAACCCATAAAGACATAAAGTGTGTAAGAATGTAAGATTTACCCCAATCTAGTGGTGCACTAATTTATTACAAACAGCCAAATAGTGTTATCTGGCGTATTACTGTCTGGTTGCCGTATAAGCACGTAACTGAGACTACTAAAGCCGCAGAGTCAGAAATGTAAAAACGTAAACATCTTGCTGAAGTTCGAGTGTCATAGCAGGTGATGAAGTACAGAACAATACATAATTCTGTTTTGCTATTGATGCAGATGAGTTACAAGCATGCTTTCCATGTCCTTTCACCAATATCATTTGAATGATATTTGGTGAAAATAGGCCCTGAGCTGTAAGTTTCCAATATAGGCTGGGTTTATTGCTCATTTTAGCCAAAATCTATTCATTCCCACAGGAAGAAAAGATACAGTTCTATACAAAGTACGTAAACATTGTAAGATCTTGCCCAGTCATGAAAAAGCAACAGTAATATCTGTCTCTTAACACTTTCAGCATTGGCATCCATAAATACAAAAACATGGATAACGTAAAGTGTCTGCAATTTTCAGCAACTTTCCACTTCCTTCTCAAGATGTCCACAATTGGATACAGTTTTTTGCAGATTGCTTAAACTCTCATCATCATAGAAGGCACAGTTGAGAGCTCTCCACCTGTCATTCAAACTCACATCCCTGGTGTGTAAATAGGCCAGCGCAAATGTCACTGATGAACAAACAGATGTAAGCAGACAAACCTGAGGATGAAATGAAATCCTGATATTTAGTGTTTATTTGGTGAAAAACAGGATAAATGGTCTTGGCTCATACCAGCCTGATGCATAGCATCATGCAAGTGCAAGTAAAACCTGGGGCTTCAGAATCCGATTAACCTTTGTTTTCACTGTACATGGCCAAAAATAATTAGACGGAGACCATAAACATTGTAAAAAATCATAGTAAAAATTATGAAACGTTTTTAAAAAACAATGAAAAAGAGTCCAGAGGTACAATAATCAACATCAGATCCAAATATACTTGAAAATGGAAACTGAAAGGAAAGAGGTTATTATAACACACAGATAGTATTGTTTGTATTTCTGTTAGGAAGTTTAGCTAAAAAACTACTGAATGGATTTTCATGATATTTTCTGAGAATGGAGTTTGCTCAAACTTAGATCCCAATAAATTTTGGGAGAGATCCAGACCAACATTTGGATCCAGAAATATTGTGAGGGATTCTTCCCAACAAGTTTTCCATGACATCAAGAACAGGACAATGTTTCATCACGCAAGAGAACAAACTAAGATATGAACATGCAACAAAGACCACAAAATATCCACAACATGTGTATTCATTATCAGTGTATCTAAGAATCTAATAATGTATCCATAAAAAATCAATGTGGGATTAGAAGAGGCAGGATAAAATGAGCTGTTTCTCTCCATTTCTTTTTAGTTTATTTTTTTTATGTATTTCAATATTCTATTTTTAGCTGCTGGTGTATGTGTCCAAGCTGTCTCCCAGTACTGCTGCACTCACATTGCGTTTGATGCCGTATGTTTCTGTAGTCTTAATGAATATGTTAAAGGTGGTTGTTGTCTTATGAACTGAGGACTGTCAAACTGAATCTATCTAAAGCTCTCTTTGACTGTGAGAGAGAAAGGTAGTGGTCAGAAAAAATGGAGATGCCAGCAATGGTATAATGACCAGTCACCAGTTTGTGAGACTGAATGAAACCTATTCACTTTTTAAATTCATTTTAAACACCATCCTGATTCTTTTCCTTGATGTTAGGTGATGAAATCTACCAATACAGTCAAATTTCACACAGTAAGTGTCTTGTGTCACTTAACAGTAAGTGACACAAGACACGCCGTTAGTGACACAATGTCATTATGTTAACAGATTCATAAAGTTCATTGTTCCTAACTTCTATATGACTGGGAGGGGTTACAGTTTTAGGACATATCAAAGTTTTCAAAGCAGATCTTAGAAAATGCTCCTCAATGCTCCTCAGGGCTGTTTTATTTTCTTCCTTTAAGCCTGTTTATATATTCTGTTATTCTTTTCCTGTATGCTGAAGCTGGAAATGGCAGGTATCAAACCGCTAAATGAGTATGTATAATAAATATGCATAAAAAAGTTTTATGCATACTCATAATTGCCATGTTTACAACTGAGACACATGCATCCATGGTCCCTCCCTTCCAACGCTGTCAAAACATCTACACCGTCTCACAACATTTGCTTGATGTATGAAGGAAGGATAAAACATATGCTTCTCTGAAGAGTTTGTCTATCTGCACTTTGTTATCCATATCCTCTTCATTTGTTTTATGGCATCAGTAAGATCATTAGTCACTTGTTGGAGCCAGAGAATGATTGCTTTTTCCTGACATCATCTATGGCTGGTGTTTCAGGCTGAGAGTCTGGCTACAAGAGAGACTGCCTGTACAATAACAAATGAGGGACCATTAGTTTCTCTGCCCCAAGCCTCCCCCCCACATTTGCTGGAGATAATCTTGTTTTTGACTTGAGTGATAGGCAAGGATTTCTCATGCTCTCCATCTGTTTCTGACGGCTTTGTCTTTATGTCAGAATTGGATTCCTTAATCTAATCACTGTGCAACTAGCATTTTTTGCTTGACTTTATCTCAGCCCAGATGACGGGTTGGGATCGCTGTACCCCTGCGAAAAGTACAGCCTCTGATCCGACAACAACAGGGAGTCCTCAATTATGATAATGGAAGCAGAAAGGAGCACAATGCAGATTGTGCAAATGATACGATACCAGGCCTTCTGCAAATTCAACTGTGCAAAATTTTAGTTGGAGGCTTATACTTACTGAATTCCAGCTGAAAATCATCTCCCCTGTCGGGCTGGCTGATGAATTTGGCTGCTGGTGAAAAACAGGAAGAACTCAGGGACAGAATGTGCAAAAGGATCAGGTGGACTCAACAGGGCAAGCACATTTTGTGTCAACCAGGATTAGAAGAATGATCTGTGTCCAGGATGTTTCTTAATGCACTGTCACATTATGTAAATCCCAACTCTTTATGAATGCTGCTGATAAGGTATTTGTCTGCTGCACATTGTCTTCCCACGAGCTGCATGGATTGACCTCAATTTGCTTCACAACCCCATCATTTCCTCCTCTTCTCTCGGCTGTCTCTTTTATTTCCCTCACAGGAGTTTAGTGGTAACTGACAGCACACCTTTCCAGTTGCCGTGTTTACAGGATGTGGTGAGAAAGATCACAGGGCATTCTCGCCCAGAAGTTTGGATGTTGAAGGAAGCAAAAGCGCTTTCCCAGCCGCCAGCGAGGCACTCGCTGAGTCAAGTCAGCACCTTCTATCTCCCCTATCTATTCTTCATCTATGTCTCCTCGGAGACAAGTCGGCTTTTGCTCTCCATCATCCAGCCTCTAGCTCATCTGTCTCTTATCTCGCTTGCCCTCCACCCCTCTCCGTCCTCTCTTCCTGCCTCTCTCCACCTTTAACACCTTTTTCCCTGCTGGCAGCTTGAACCAGGCTAATTGACAGACTGACCTGAGAAAAGCTTGAGCTTTCTACTCTTTTGTCTCAGGATTAAACATCCTCCTTTTTCCTCAGCTACATCATCCTCTTCCATTTTTTTCCCGTTTTTCCATCCAGTCTTTGGCTGCCTTTTGCTTTGATACGCTCTGTGTTAGTACAGACAGACTTGGAAATGAGTCACTGTCGTGAGCGTGGGCAGTCAGTCATGAGAGATGAAGAGGGAAGGGCAGTGAGAGGAGAGAGTGGACAGACAATTTGACCAGATTCTCTAAATTTGAACTTTGACAATGAGAGCCCTCCACTGAGACTGACCTCTAGCCCCTCCTTCTGTCAATAGGCCTTCATCTCATTAGAAGCTCAAACAGTTAAGGTCTTCTCCTAACTCCATCTTCACCAAATCTGTCTCTTTTCGACTCACTCGCACTCCTCTGATCATGTCCTTCGTCCTATCTTTCCTGCAGTACAGGCTGCTCTCTGTAATTCTGCCTGTAGCTGTCCCCGTTGGAAGTCTGCGCTCCAGTTTAAGTCACGTGAGCAAGCCTCAGTGGATTTTTCCCTGTCGTTTTTTTTATCTCTCGTTTCTTTACCAGAGTGTCAGTAAGCATTATTCTTCTGACCATAAAAAGAGAAATCTGCCAGTAGGAGTGAAATAATTGCTTCTGCTGGTGTGACAGACAAGCACAACAGCAGAACAATGTCATTCTTATCATACATGTTTAGATGCCAAGCTAATCCATGCGTTCTTATGCTATGGAAGAGCCGACTGATTGATGCTGGGAGTGTTGCAAGTTTAAGTGTTGGACAGAGAGCATGTATTAACTCTGCATTCAGAGAAAGCAGGTTTATTTATCTGCTGCTAAATTATTTATGTGAAAGATAATGCTAAAGGAAATGTTGGTGAGTTCTAACCGTACAGCCAACCGTAACCTCCCCTGAGAGGCATGATCGCCATAGATGCCACAGCTCAGTAACAACATGACACCATCGCAGTGCCACCTATTTCTGCAAGTAGAACCACAAAATGACTCATAAGTAAAGGAGAATGGTGTCATCCAACAGGCTGTGGTCATTCTACTTGATGCCATTTAAAATAAAGATTAATAAACAAAAAGATCTAGACAAGAATCCATTAGTGATTTGTTTTTATCGCAGGTGCCACAGGAAATAACTTTTTTGTCAAATCATTGCAGAGTGCAGATCCACTCTTTTGTGTCGCATCATAGTAAAGTAGAACGATCAGGTTGGAAACGCTATATAAATGTGTCCCAGTCCACCCCAACGTGACAAGGCTCAAAGGTGACACTATTATGAGCTTTTAACTTTCTATTAGTGTTAATCGTACCTTAAAACAATCCCCGAAGTAGTTTTATTTTTTATCCATGCGTTTTTGTATCTTTACTGCTTTGGAAAAAGGGTGCAGCTTAGATAGCGCAAACGACTGACCCCACCGCTCTGACACAGTGGATACTCCCCAACCTCTACCGAAAAACTTTAGCCCACTATATCCCCCAGGAAGTGTACATGTTGCCTCTCTGGCTGCTGAGTGCGGGTGGGGCAGATGAGCGAGAGGAGCTGGGAGCAAGCACGAAGCTGTTCCCAGTTCCGGGTAGAGACCTCACACCAAGAAATGAGTGATATGGCAAAACTATAGTTTGGTGCATGTCTCAAAATGCATAATATTGTCATAAACGTGCATTGGATAGACTGTTAAACAGAAAATATAGCAAAATATGGAACCTTTAAGAATCTAAAATTGAGCCTTTCTTTGTTTGACTCCTCTCCATTTGGACTGGAGCTGTGGATATCAGATGTGATGTGAGAGGTTTTCAGCAAACATTTAAGGCTGTCTAAAGAAGACTGGATTTTCCTCCTACTGAACCTGTTTTAACTTTGCCAGGTGTTCTTTTCTCAAAAAATGGGGAGCTTCTCTTGGTTGATAAAAAGATAGCGAGCACTGATTGCTTTTTAGTAGTGTTTTTCTTACTGTATAAAAACAAGAATGAAAACATCTTATATCTATAAATTATGCATATCGGTTAAAACCAACACCACTCTCAAATGTCAAAGGCTGATCTGAATAAGTAGTGTCTCAACCTTAAACAGCAGCAGATGGAATCTACCTTCAGGGGACCAGTTTGAGGGTTTTGGCAACACCACCATGCTACCAGCAGGTGTTGTCTGGAGAAGTTCAGGGTTCTGCTTGGCTGGTGAGGGGTAAGCAGGTCACGAAGATAAGGAGGTGTAATAGTAATAATGATAATCATAAAAAACATAATAATAAGTAAAAATTGTAAAGATAAACAGTGTTTATTCAGGAAAGTGTGAGGTGCTGTCACACACTCATCACATTCAGCACAGAATTAATCATCACAAGCCGTTTTTTGAATAAGATCTATCACTTCATTCATGATCCATCATATGTGTAAAACATGGTGATGAGGTCAGGTCTCCTGTGGTGTACTTGCATTACTTAAACACTTTTTGTACTTTTTACTGACTTAATGGTCTGCTGCAGTAAAAGTTTACTGGTTTTAAATAAAAATATTTTATACTGAACAGAAACACGCAATAGATAGACAGCAGGAGGAAATGCATCATCAGTTTGCTTCCTTCCCTACATTACCTTCCCTACATTAAGTAAAAGCTAAGTGTTTCTGTTAGTTGGTTCAACTAACAACTTGATGTTGATTTAAAACAATTTTTAACCACAGAGGAGAAATTTCACACGGAAGCTCTGAAGCTTGTATCTCTCAGGTGAACCTGACTTATATCAAACACTGTGGAGGCTTGTTTCACTTTAAGCTTTCGTTGTTATATTAAAACACCAGATTTTAGGTGACTGATTTGAATATTTGTTGTTTTATTAGTTTTAAGAAGATGAAATAATTGTGGTGTGTCTTGTGTTACCCAAAAATGTCATATTCATTAGAAAACCCTACAATAGCATTACTGAATGTATCATTGTGATCCATAGGAGAATACATTGTTACATAAAATGAATAACTCTGATAAAATGATGTTTATATAATTTCTAATGAATGATATCTAAATATTAGCCATGAACTATATGTCTGGTGAGTTTCCATTGACACACTAGAAAACTCAATCAAGGGCTTTAAATTCTCATCCAAGAAATACTGAGAAGAAAATTCACATTTTTAAATTACAATAATGTATCCTTTATTAGTGTGTGAACTGTTGTAGTTGCCAAATGTGTCCACCC
The DNA here is from genome assembly GCA_037177515.1 of Pseudomugil tenellus. Taxonomy (NCBI): domain Eukaryota; kingdom Metazoa; phylum Chordata; class Actinopteri; order Atheriniformes; family Pseudomugilidae; genus Pseudomugil; species Pseudomugil tenellus. The sequence continues at coordinate 1,107,378 of JBAMHX010000008.1, read as the reverse complement.
CGGGCAGAAGATAAGAATTAGGTCATTTGCTTTATCTACTATTTGATACAGCAACATTTTCAGTGACTGAAGCTTAAGAAGAATTTACGGACATAAACCTTCTATAGTCAATTTTACCAATTGGTTTGGGCATGTAATGTCAGTATGTGGTTGTTTTCCTCTACTTAGGCTTTTTACGACTGTTAGAACCTTTTGGCGTTCCTATAACTTTTTAAGAAGTAGACTAATTTTTTTCGTGCATTCAGATATATAGGAAAGGGGTTCTATGGACCTCAGTTCCTAAAACCATTTCAGCTCCCACTCAGAAGCAGGGTCTTTTCACGGTTCTATACAACTATGTCTGATGTAGGTGGTGGCTCCACCCTTTACCGGCACAATGTCTGACACGTTTATTCATATGATGTAAATACAATCAGTGCGTTTTTAATAATTAACTTACACGACGTTGTGTCTTTTGTCTGCGGCGCTGCACTCTCCTTTCTTTATCCATGAAATGAAGAAATAGAATATCACCTGCTGCTCATTTCTTTTCCTCCTGGCTCTTTCTGTCTGCATTTCCACCCTCCATGTATGCCACCTATGTGATCGTCCACAGTGGCTGTCTTACCATTAGACAAAACTAGGACCCCAAGTTCCTAAAGGCCCAATAAAAGCTCATACACTTAAGGTTAATACAATTATTACAAATTTGAGAGTATTAATTATGTTTCTGATTGAAATCCCCTAGCTACAATGCCAGCAGAATGCTTATTAAATTATGTATGTTTGGGGGGGGGGGGGGGGGGGGGGGGGGGGGGGGGGGGGGGGGGGGGGGGGGGGGGGGGGGGGGGGGGGGGG
>JBAMHX010000008.1:1083604-1097094 GCA_037177515.1 Pseudomugil tenellus | reverse complement strand
GTGCCTATCGGGGTGTGAGTGTGTGTGTGAATGGGTGAATGTTTACTATGTAGTGTAAAGCGCTTTGAGCGGTCAACTTGACTGGAAAGCGCTATATAAGTACAAGTCCATTTACCATTTATATCATGCTGAGCAAATTTATTCTGTCAAGAGGAACTATATGTATATAACTCATATATAAATGTCCTCTTGACAATCTGTATTCTTTATTTATTGTATTTACATCTTAGTTCGACAGAGTTGAAAACAAGAGAAAAGGAAAGAGAACACAACAGAACATAAAGAAGAGACAGAATCACACCACAAAGAAAAAAACACCCATACTTTGCCATCCATCACACCTGGACAGAAATGGAAAAAAAGGATCTCACGAGCTCCCGCAGAGTAAACGAATATGAATATAGAAGAAAGACTGTTACTAAATAGTCTAGAAGAGATCTTAGTGACTGTGTCATCATGCAGAACGTACGAGATGAAAAGTGTTTGCAGGAAAGTGAACATGCTCAGGCAACCCCCTCTACTCAAAAGGTCAAAGTTCAGCCAGGAGAACCCCTAGATCCGGGCACACAACAGCCAGTTCCAAACAAAGACCCCAGCCCCCGAAATCTTCATAAATAAGGATATAAAGTGGATTCAGTTCACAGCAGGGAAAAGGCGCCTTTATGCCACTTTCTAGCAGACTCTTAGACTATTGTCTAAGAGTCATCTGTCTCCTCTCTTTCGTCTCCTCGTTCCTCTGATAATGTCTTCTTGCATTTCTTTGCTGAATGAGCCACACTGCATGTTTAAAGCAGCCAGCATAACATGAAATGTTGCTGTTACATGATTCTCGAGGCAGAAAAAAAGTGTGATTTCTCAGACTCAGGATGCTGCAAAACAATGACACCTCCAAGAATGTACATGATGAATGTCAGTGTGACATCAAAACAAGTCAGAAGATCCGTGGTTTAAGGTGAGAAACATATGTGTTACTTTAAAAGGGTAAGAGGGTCATAAAGAACATGGCTGCCAGTGCTAAATACCATCTGACAGGGTATCTAATTAACTTATGAAAAATGTCCACCTTGTGGTGCCACTGTGGATTATGTCATGTAAGAGAGCAAAACTTTAGATATATAGCAACTTGCGAGATATAAAAAAATAAAACATTTATTGGCTTTGAAAAGCAATCATGGAGTGCAAAAGAAGAGAGCTCCAGCCTGACAGTCGCTGACCAGCACAGACATCCTCTGTACACATAGATGTGGCTGCTCAACACAGTTGTAATATTTGCTGGAAAAATTAAATATTTTACAGCCTCAGTGAGATATGAAACCCTGAAATTATGATTTCACCACGGTTGTTCTTCTTTCATCTTCCTTTTAATACTGGTATAAAAATCGTCTGGACTGAATAGCTACATTCACATTTCTTCAACATACATACAACACAACACACTTGTTTTCTCCTTTTTTGTTTTATCTTAGCTTTGTGTAAAATGATTTCCATGAAATGAAATAAAAAGCACTTGGAGAAGAGACTTTCGCCAAGCATCTTTTTTCCAGCCTTACTGTGCTTTCTACATAGACTGTATGAGTTGGACGGAGCCTCCCAGTAGTTCCTACCGTCACCACTATGGCAGTGTCACGCCTTCCATTGCTCTCAATAAATACAAAAATGGACAAAGCTGGAGCCCTAAGAGGGTGTTGTGGGGATGGGGGTGGATAATTGACCTCTATAAAACTCTGAGCTTCCTGTAACAATAAGCTAACTAAGATAAAACAGATCTAGTGGGAGATAAACGGCTAAATGGAGGTAGGTGAGCTAAAGCTAAGGCACAATGTTAGCTAGCTAAAAACAGTGTTTGTGCTACACTCTGCCTTCTTGGTGTAGATATTGGATATCTGTCAATCACAAGGACACACCTTTAATTATGCTGAATTTCAATAAGAAATAACGTGTAAACAGATGATTATTAAAAATAATTCACTCCTTCACAGTTGTCATGAATGTAAACTCGACCTCTTAAATTTAAGATGGTTTTTGTACCAGGTTGCAAACATGGTTATTCTTCTGTGAAGTTGGTCTTTTAACATGTGAGACTTTGAGAATTTGTTCTGCTTTGGAGCCCCAAGTGGATGAGAAGGGGACTGCAGTTTTTGGCTGCACTTTTTGTTAATGGAAGTTGCTGCTTGAATTTCCACCCTGTTACAGTCCAACATTCATTTACTATTAGATTAACCAATGATCAAAACATACCTTTGGCATTTAAAAATATTTTTAACTGTTAGAAAGCGGCTGGGTTGAAAGTCTCGTCTCATCTCACTCACCTGTGAGATCATTTGCACCTGCTGCTTGTTGGCTCATCTGCCTATTTAATTAGCCTACTCTCTCCAGTCCTCACTAGTCCTCCATGGTACCAACTTGGGTTGTCCGACCTCTGTCCAATCCTTCTGCTTTCCGGCATGCAAGGCCTTCCCCGATAAGTATCTTCTTGTTTTCCTGTGTGGATTTTGCTGTGGACTTTCAGCCCTGCTCTTTAGCAGTCACCTTCAGTTTGTTTCTTTTGGTTTTGGACAATCAACACTCTGTTTGGTTTTTCCCTCCGCAATTTTGAGTCCTCCTTTCTCTGCACCACAGCAGAACATAACATTAACAGCTAGATTTTTATTTAAAACATAATAACCTTGTTACATTTATTTTTTTTTATTTATTTTAGTTCAACAATAAAACAAGCAACATCAATACATTCATAAATGATAGCGTTTGCTTTAAATTTACATGTCATGCCGGGATTTACCTCTGCTGCCTCCTTGGTGAATGCTGGGGCGGCTCCGGGGTGGGGTGGCTGGGGTCCTTGTTTGGGGCTGGCTGCCATCTCTCCTGGTCTCAGGATTCTCGTGGCCTGCCTCTGACATTAGGTTAGGGGGGTTGCCTGAACATGATCGCTTTCCTGTGAACACCTTTTCACCTTGTATGCTCTGCATGATGACACAGTCACTAAGATCTATTTTAGATTATTCAGTAGCAGCCATTCTGTCATATGTTTGTATATGCCTTAGATCTTAGAGCAATTTGCTTAGAGCAAATTTATTCTGTCAAGAGGAACTATATGTATATAGTTGTATATAAATTTCCTCTTGACAATCTGTATTCTTTATTTATTGTATTTACATCTCAGTTCAACAGAGTTTCCATGTGCTGCTGGACACGACCAGAGGGGACAGAAAAAAAAGGACAAGAAAACAAGCGAAAAGGAAAGAACACAACAGAACATGAAGAAGAGACAGAATCACACCACGAAGGAAAAAACGTGATCTAATCACCCATAATTTGCCATCCATCACACCTGTACAGAAATGGAAAAAAGGATCTCACGAGCTCCCGCAGAGTAAACGAATATGAATACGGAAGAAAGACTGTTACTAAATAGTCTAGAAGAGATCTTGGTGACTGTGTCATCGTGCAGAATGTACGAGGTGACAAGTGCTCGCAGGACAGTGAACATGCTCAGGCAACCCCCTCTACTCAAAAGGTCAAAGTTCGGCCAGGAGAATCCCTAGATCCGGGCACACAACAGCCAGTTCCAAACAAAGACCCCAGACAAAGCAGACGGATCATCATCCTGCCTGCCTTAATGTTGTTAAAAAGATTTTTTTTTTTCCCATTATTTCTTGGATCAAGTATTATGGAGTGCAGATCATCATGTTCATAATGTAGGCTCAAGGAAGCTGGTGGGTTGATCAAATTGCTGCAGAAAAACAGGTTCAAAGAGGAAAAACATCAATTAAAAAGACAAAAGTATTTACGTGTTATTGCAAATGTGTTTTAGTAATTATGTACCATAGCCTTGAGAAGAGTTTAACGAAAAGCTCTACTAATGGAGAAAAATCAGCTCTCAGTCGATGAGACATCAGGAGAATCTTTTAGGTTTTGATTTCTCCAAAGAGACTTTAAGACACAAAGTTATGAAATAGATCTGCAGCACCTGGGAGAAAGAAATTTAATATCTGTAAAACTTTAAAATAAGCCTTATGGCCTTTACACAATAAAAGATATGTAGGCTGCAGCAGTTGTGTCATCCACATGTATAATTTTAACCAGATGTTTTATGTGCAAGAATAAAGAAGCAATAATAAAGCCGACGCAAACACAAATAAAAAGACGTTAACAACAAAAGAATATGATTAAAGAGTCTTTCTTTAGATGATTTTGAACTGTTTGCTCCTCCTCTGTTGTTTTCCTGTTGTGAAGTGTAATTAAGTGCTCCAGTCTTATGGTTGTGATGGCATCGTGTTCGGCCTTCCCTCAGAGCACTGTCCTCCTTCACTTTCACATCTTGTCACAACACACACATGAGAACTGCACTGCACAGACGATGAAAGAGGACCTGACTCTAATTGAATGTGATTAACACTAACTGGAAACAAAACAGCATGTAATTCATGTCCACTTTAAAGAGGCGAACTTACATGACAGAATGGGGGCAATGAATTAGACATAGAGATAGGCTCTTTGCAAAGCGCACAGAATGAACTCAGCACACTACAGCTTTTTCTAAAATATATTTAAATACACTAAAGAGTCATCACAGGGCTTTTATTACAGAAAAAGCATCTCTTGTACAAAGCTGAAACCACTTACAGTTGGTTGACATGAATATCCATTGAATTGGATAAAAACAGAACTACAAAAAAATTAAAATGCCTCATAATATCGACTAAAATATGCAATAGAGTAAGACTCAATAACAAGAAAAGAAGAATGTTAAAATGGCCGATTTTGTGGGTTTGTTTATAATAATAAAAAGGCGAAGCATTTGTTGGTTTTTATTGGGTTTTGTTGAAGTTTAGAAGGTAACGTTCCTTTTTCACTGCTGTTGGGAAAAATCTTTAGTTTCATTTTCTAGAGAAAAAACATAAACAACTTCACATAATTTCATAAACTACAAAGAACTTTTGTCCTCTCTGCTTTCTTTGCTTAAGGAGATTTATCATGTTGTTGCTCATCATTTTTGTTTCACTACTTTCTCAGCAGGACCCCTGAACTAGAGTTCTGCTGGTTGGTTCCTGTCCTCTTCACCACAACCAGTCCTTGGAGATAGCCATTTTTCCTGGTTCTGGTCCCAATCAAGGTTTTCCTTCGTGGTTCCAGTCCTAATTGAGGTTTTCCTTCTTGGTTCTGGACTTAATTGAAGATTTCCTTATTGGTTCTAGTTCTAATAAATGTTTTCCTTCATGGTTCTGTTGGAGGATGTTCTCTCCACTGTCTCCTCATGGAGCTGAGGATGGATCAATCAAAGAGCAGATCTGATCAGATTCATGGATTCGATGTAATTAGGTTAAAATTAGGTTATAATGAAAGGGGCTGATTTGGGACAGTAAAGTAACATAAACAGAATATTGCCTCATCTAGATCTACATCTGTTTTCTCTCTGGAAGTTTAAATGAAGGAGAAATCAAAAGCTATCTTGTTCTTAAGGTGTTTGGATTTTGGAACATTTCTTGTCAAAGGAGACCATTTAAAATCTAATTTTGTGTGCTGGGAAATTGTAATTATTTCAGTTTATACACTAAGCAATAAATTGCCACCAAAACATAATCACGAGATAGCCTAGTATTAGTATGTATCATGGTAAATAGAAATTATTTATTATGCACAAGTTCTGCTGAAACCAAACTAAAGCTGCCTTGTTTTTCTCTTTGCATTCAGCTACAATTATTAATATTCATTGTGTATCTTTTAGATTCTCAAAATATTTCCTTCATGATAAAACTTTTTTCTTTAAAACGCCTTCATCCATCTTCATCAGCTTCCCACCTTCTCTTTGGCTGTGCAGTAATGTTTGTGTGGTTCATCAAGATTCCACCACCTGTTCATGATGACAGAGTAGGAATGTGTTGGTTGGACTCTGAGTCACATCAGCTGCATTGCTAAAACTTTCTCACTTACGTGTGCAGGAAAATGTTAAAACATGTTTTATTAGTATTAATCATTCCAGAAATCACTGCATGAAACTTTTAAAAACATGTCAATTAAAGATCATTTTTAGAAAGTACACTCAGAAAGATCTTGATCTCAAGTTAATCAGAAAACTAGAAATTAGACAAAAATTTTTTTTAAATGTATTATTATTTATTTTTTTTTTATTTATGTATTTACCTGAAGTCAATCAATGAGTAATCCTTTCTTAACAAACACCATAGTGATTGAGACAGGAGAAATGTTTTTGTCTCAGTTTTCAATGCATGTTTACCTTTTTTCTAATTGTTCTATTTAAAAAGAAAAACAGTATAATAATTATTATTATTATTATTATTATTTTCAAGACACAAGGCTCTTTTGTAAGCAGGAATAATAAGAATACAGCCTGTAATACAAAAATACATGTAATACATGACAAATCTACCCACTGCAGTAAAGGTGCTAGTACTCAGAAACCACAGTTATCTGAGGAGCTTAGGTTTATAAGCTTGTCAGGGGTCTTACCATGTCAGGTCTATGACAACCTTAAGTCTATGAAGAGTTTATGCCAATGATGGAATCTGGTTGTGTGGAACTCAGGTCTATTAGGGCTTTAGGTCTACGAGGACCTCAGGACTTTGAGCAGTAGCCAAAAGTATGCTTGAATATGCTTGAATAAAACTTTAACAGACAAAACTTTAAAAGACACAACTCTTACAGAGCTGGTTCAGTTCAACAGGTCCAATGAGCGTAGACACAGTTCAGGGGAGGAAAAGGCTCTCAAATGGAAATGGTAGGCAAACAGGAGTGGATCCACATGTGCTTGGACCATTGGCAAGAATTGCTTCAGCACAAACCTTTCAGGGGTCCTCATGATGGGCTCATCAGGGCCATGGATCTGAAGTGCTTGAAATCGGTTCACATCTTTGCTACAGGCACAAGGCAAGACAGACTAAGGCTCATTCCGAAGATGTAACAGAGAACTTCGCAAAGCTGGATGGGTTCTGGGGGGGCACCATTGGTCCAGAGACAAACAGAAACGGGTAATGTTCTGCAGATGGAAGAAAGCTGTTCTGGTGAATTGGTTCCAGTCATGTTGATAGATTTTCAACGTACTGAGTCCCTGGGTGGTGATTTGAGGGGATCCCTGGGAAATTCAATGGGTTTCAATTTTTTTAAAAGATGTATTTCTTGCCATTTTTATATAAATACATTTCTTAAATTCAACTCAAAGGAGTTTAACACTATAAAACAGTACATCCATGAGATGTTCTTTGTATCCTGATTGAAGTCAGAGAGCCATGCAAAAGCAGCGAAAGCAGAAACTTGAGCTACAACAGTCTCCTGGCCAGCAATAGCAGTACTTTTTACCTACCTACCTACCTACCTACCATCCAGGAGCCAATCCCAGCTGACATAGGGCGAGAGGCAGGGTACACACTCCTATGGGCAATTTAGAGTCTCCAATCAGCCTATCCCCAAGGTGCATGTCTTTGGACTGTGGGAGGAAGCCGGAGTACCTAACACGTGGGTTCTCACCCATGCTAAACTCCACACAGAAAGGCAACCATCCGAGGCGGAGATCGAACCGGCAACCTGGCTGTGATGCTACAACACTAAACACCTCGCCACTATGCAGCCCATTACTTTTTTCTTCAGGGATATTTCAAAGTTCCACTTTTCCTGCTTACTAAAAAAAAATGGGATTTCGTCGGAAGTGGGATGTTATTGCATAAGTTGTCAGAGCATAAAAAGTGTCAACCACCATTCAAAGTATTTTTCATTACTCCATGAGAGCAAGTTTTATTTATTTCATTACAGCACGTCCCTAAATGCTAAAACATTTAAATGACTGAGCTCATTATTGAGTAGTAGAAATATGTGATTACTTAATATGAATTTGGAATCTTTAATTAGTAAATGAAATCTGCGGTGACTGACTAGTTGCTTTGGTAACAGATACTCTCGTGCTGGGATACTTTGTTTATCGTGCGCTTGTCTGGTCCGCTGACAACATTTTTTTTAGTTATTTTATTTTAGTTGTCATTCACAATGTATCTTTTTTAATGGAAAAATTAGGTGTGTCTCCAGGACGCATCATTAGTGAGTTTACTGCATCCTTTAATATTTTATTTGTAAGGTATTAAGCATACGTAAGAACATAAGTGGGCTGATGTTTCTCCACAGAAAAGTTGTTGAAAATTATATAGAGATTGCAAATGTGAGGAGTTCTAAACAATCTAGTTTATTTCTAAAGCATATGAAAATAAACAGCATTGTATCCAAGTGCTGTACAATATAAACAAAAGATGAAAACAGAATTAATATAAGAAATAATAAACACAGAAAAAGACCAAAACAACAATTAGACTATCAATACATATCATTTATATGCATCAGTGTGCACATGCAACCTAACAATTGCACATAGAACAATTGTTATAAATTAGGAAAAGCCAGATTGTGGTGGATCATCTAGTGGGGGAAAACATTGCTTCATCAAAACTGTACAAAGTTTGGATGAGCTGGTGATCTCCACTCAGAACATTGTGTGTGGATGAAAGGAATATTCAAAGACCTCCTTAGTCCTATCAACATGTCTTCTGGTGAGGAATCAGAGAGCTCTATTACCTGGGGCTGAGGTTGCTGAGGAGATTAAAAAGCTCCTTGGTGGCAAGGCCCCTGGGGGGAATGACATCTGTCTGGAGTTTCTTCAGGTGCTATGGAACTGTCCTGGTTTACATGCCACTGCAATATGTGTGTTTCTACCCTCACTGTTCACAAGGTGTGGGTAGAGACCGATGGAATGAAATTGCAAATACACGTGGCTGAAATGAGTTTCCATCGCAGAGTGGTCATTCGAGATAGGGTGAGAATCAGTCATTTAGGAAGGGCTCAGAGTTGAACTGCTGCTCTCCCGCATCCAGAGTAGCCAGAGGAGGTGGCTAGAGTATCTGGTTAGGATGTCTTCTAGACACCAGCCTGTTTGGGTGTTCTGGGCAAATCCTTGTGCCAGGACATCCTGGCAGAGACCCAGGACATGTTGGTGGGATTATATCTCTCAGCTGGCCAGAGAACAGGTAATGAAGAGGTCTGCCTAACATTGAGAGGCAACTTATTCCAGAGTCTTGGTGCCACTACTCCAAAAGCCTGATCTCTAAACTTGAGCTTTGTCTATGGTACCACCAAGAAGGTGAGTTCAGAAAATCTCATAGGCTGAGGAGAGACATAAGGCTGCAGCAGTCTGACAGGTAGAGTGGAGGAAGGCCATTCTGAGAATACTAAGCTAAAAAAAGGATATTAAGAACTATTTGATAGCTCAAGGGGAACCGTTGATGGGGAAAACAAAATAGGGGAAATGTGCTCAAGCGTGTGTGTACCAGTTAAGTGCAGTAATTGCAGTAAGTCTCAGTTTTTGACAAAGCATGAATTAATTTATTCAAATCCTATGAAATCAACTTCATCCTTTGCGTTTGTCTTAAATGAAAAAAAGACTTTCTACACCACAAAGCTGATATGATTGTTGAGTCTAAAATATAGTGCATGCAAACTCCTACATTGGTAACCTCAATTTTAAAGTAAGGCTTCAAGGAATTAAAGTTAGAAGATGGTGCAGAAATGGTAACACTTGATCCAAATAAAATTACATCAATTTTTTTCATTAAATGTCAGGAAATTAAAAGACATCCAGTTGTCTTTTAGGCATTACAATTATAGTTTTGTGGCACTTTTGTTATTTTGCTTTAAGTGAACATAAATTCAATTCAATCCAATTTTATTTATATAGCCCAGTATCACACCAAGTTGTCTCAGAGGGCTTCACATGCAAGTAAAGAGAACAATAGACAGAACTTACAATACACACAATTAGTGACTACACTTAACTAAACAGATCCCGGACTTCTTGTCCTTAGACCCTCCTTCGCGGTAAGGAAAAACTCCAAAAAAACCCAGATAAATGGACAGTGATTCGGTCTTCCTTTATAATAAAGCCCAGGGGAAGCAAATGGAACAGACCAAGAAATGAACCATGTGGCACCCCACAAGGGAGAGAAGCTATAGAAGGAATCATCTATGGGTTACGTAAGAGCAAAACATTTAAAAATGCTGTTTCTGTGTTATGCAGGACTTTAAAACTAGATTGAAAACATTTAAGTGTGCCATATATGTCTAAAACACACATTTACCTGAATAAAAATAATTTTCTCAAAAATTTTAGAGAGGAATGGCAATTTACAAATGGGCCTGAAATTAAAATGTAATAAAGGGTCAAGTTCAGATTTTTAATCAAAAGCTGAACAACAGCATGTTCAAAAACTCCAGGAACCATATTAGAGGTAAATCTGGTGTTAACAATATTTTGGCAAGGCAAGGTAATTTTATTTGTGCAGCTCAATTCAACACAGGGTGAATCAAAGTGCTTTACCAAAACGTTAAAACACAACCATGATTTAAAATGAAACTAAGAAAAAATTAAGAGAAATAACAATCAAAAGTTTTTAAAATTCTGATCAATTCTAGATATAAGAAAAATAAAAACTTGTAATAATGTAAAATGAAAACGAAATAAATGCAGCTGAGAAAAGGAGAGTTTTTAAACAGGATTTAAATAAACTGAGTGTAGCTGCAGGTGTCTAATTGATCTTAAAGGAAGACCCGTAAAGACACTGTTACAGTGATCAAGCCGACTAAAGATGAAAGCATGGACTAGTTTTTCTAGGTCCTTCTGTGACATCAGATCTTTTATCCTTAATACATTCTTAAGGTGATAGTAAATTAATGTGTTTTTCAAAATTTAGGTCTAACTAAACACAGATTTCTGGTCGGATTGGTGGTTTTTAGATGTTTTGACTGAAGCTCTGTAACAACCTATTTGGATCACCTAGCTTTGTTTTTGTTTGGCTGAAGAAATTTAGGACAGAACGATCGAGACCAGTGGTCATAACATGAGGGTTTCATTTGGTCAAGACATGGAGGTGTTATAAATACTGAGGTAGATGATCTCTCTGGTTTTGGTGATGGTAGTTTTGCCAATGATAATTATAACATTTTTCTCAGCTGAGTTTAAAGTACTTGGTTGCATCCAGGATCTAATACTGCATGATGTCCCACCCAAACTGAGAACTGCTTTTATAGACTGGGATCTGTTAACTGAAAGGTCTACCTCCTGTTCCATCAGAACCTCTAGGATCCTCCGGGTAACCTGCAGTCTCAGAGTGCAGTGCTCTGCAGGGGAAATTTAAATATGATCCAATTGAGCTTTGGTGAGAGCTTTAACATGTGAGGAGAAGGATTGTAAATTCTATCTTGGATTTAACAGAAAGCCAGAGAAGAGAAGATAAAACTGGAGAAATGATCTATTTCTCATCAGAACCCTCGCTAGATAGTTCTTCACTAAATGCACCATTATCAGTTACAGCCTGTCTCATTTTAACAAGAAAAATCCTTCTGTATGTTCACACATGCAGTGAACTGGCATAATCTTTCCTTTGTTTGTGATTCCCAGCAGCTCAGCAAAACAGCACAACAAAACAATTTCATGCATATATATATATATATATATATATATATATATATATATATAATGTTTGTTTATATATGATCAAAATATGGAGAATGTATAGTGTTGTGTTTATGCATTGCATAGGAAATTAAAGTGATATATTTTAAAGAAATACAGTAGTAAGAATTTAAAAAATATGCTATTGGAGCTTGTGTCTGGTAGGTTTTAAATTGTTAAAGACTCCCGCATCAAGATAATTAAAATAAATAAATATTGCATTTCAAGAAGGCTTTCACTCCATGTTTGGGCCAAATAAATTGTGTTTAACATTCTTTCTGTTTAGACTACATTAGTTTCTTTTATATACCCCCGCCTCGCCAAAAAAAAGGTTGCTCAGTATAGTCTCAGTGTGAAATCCTGAGATATCGCTACATTGGAGAATAATTTGTATTCTGCTGTGTTCAAAAATATCATGATGACTACAAATTACAGCAAATGAAGAGACTTTGAACATCCAGAAAGCAAGTGATGACACACCAGGAGGAGGCCGAAGAAGAGATGGCAAGCCATGTGTGGAAAGAGCTGCAGAGAGAAGAGAGGAGATGCTGGGACCTGACATCAGGTTAAAGAAAAAAAGAGGAGAAAAGGGAATCTAAAGTAAAACCCCTGACTCTTTTTTTATTTAGAGCATGAAGACCACACGCCTGCTGAGTGGGACTTGCCTGTTGCCAGCAACTGGGCTGTGATTGCATAGTTTATGGCTGAGGCATGATGGGTAAGGATTAAAGATGGCTGCCCTGAGGGCATACAGCAATACCATTACTCTTGATGGATTCCTTCTTCACTCACATATTCTCTGCAGACGTCAGAGAGGCCACGAGGCTTGACTAATGCATGGTGGGATGATGCGATCAGAAGAGGCAGGGGAGGAATGCTCGACAGCTTTAAAAGACCTCCACTCTCTCTTTTTGTCTCCTGTCTTCTTCATGTGTGGTTCACAGTGCCACGCTCTGTAGAAAGACAGTCAATCCCAATGTTAGTATGACAATGAAGAAAAAGACTCATCTACAAGTTTCAGTCTGCATAAAATGAACATCTGATTTATGAGCTAACAGCGACTAATTGACCAGAAAACGCAGGAAAAGCAAACGACATTACAAAACTGATTAGTAGACAGTAGCACAAAACAGAAACAATCCAGGAAACATAAATCATTACATCCTGATGCATGGCAGAAAATGTTGGAAAGACTTGGGGAATAAAAGCAACTAAACAGACTTTAAATTGCTAACAATAGAGAGAGAAGAGGTCTTTTTTTTTTCCTTGGTTATTCAAGTACATATAATTCTTATAAAATATAATACCTACTTCTCTCAATTCCTGACTTTTCCTGAAATGTGTCCCATAAAGAGTTAATTTTAATGAGAATTGAATTGTTTAGTTGAGAAAGAAACTCATTTGTGTTTATTGCTATTTGTGTTTAGACCATTTTATTTTGTATTATATTATAGTGGCAGCTTTCCATTTGTTGGTTACTGAGAGTATTTTGAGTTCTGTTATACGTTTTTGTAAATAGTAGAGTTAATTGTTAAATTATTAACAGTAACTGTTAATTGTAAATCATAACCATTATTATTATGATGGTCTCTTTTTGTTAGTCTGTATATTTTTTTTTACTCAATAAGATACACCAAACATTGTACACCTGTTGTTATTGAGTATTATTTTGCAAACTGGGATTTTATTGAAATAAATTATTGTTATAGCTTCAAGTTTTATCTGGTTTGTTTTGTTATTGACCCTAGCACCCTCAGATGAAAATGGGGTCAAAACAGTGGTGTCCAAACACGGATAGCCCCCATCTCCGAGAAAAATGTAGCCGTCTTGCTCTGTAAAAGCTGCTGTTCTTCATGATTCATGTGTCATAAAATAACCAACAAATATGTCTGGGGGGAGGAGCGCCAGAGAGAAGATATTCTATGGTGAGTGGGCAGGATGCATCAGGATGTAACTCTTTATCCAGAAGTGTTCACTAATTATAGAC
>JBAMHX010000008.1:1056584-1075760 GCA_037177515.1 Pseudomugil tenellus | reverse complement strand
ATATATATATGCATTTTTTAAGAGCCAAAAAAAACAACTTCAGATTTTAAAAATTTGAGTTTTATTTCAGGCATTACAGGGTTAATTTTGTGGTTTAATTTTAACTTTATGGAAATTTTATTTAACAAAACCTTTCAATGAAGTGAACATATAACAACAAAAAATGAACATATTTAAAGCTTTTAATTACTAAGAAGAAACTGAAATGTAAAGTTTAAGATTTGTTTTCATTTCAACATTATACATTATACATTTTTTCAGACAGAGATGTAGTTAAACCCAGGTTGTCATATCTGTCACTGAACCTGGTTTGTAGCAGAACACTCTTCTGGCTGACCTCCTTCTCCCTTTAACGTAACAGTATAAACACATTCTTTTGTCACTTGTGATGGTCTGTATGATGTTCCAATCATAAATGTAACCCTGCTACTTCTGAAGATTCAGACTCCCAATGGCTGTCAGCTCACCTTGTGGACTGCAAAGAGTTTCTTTTAGCCTCCTCTTCAGTAAGTCTGACTCATTTTGATGTCAGTGAGATTTTAAGAAAATTCATGAGCCTGTCAATTTCCAAGAGCGTCCTAACATTGAGAAACTGCAAATTACAGCTTTTAATTTTCAGTCCAAGTGTCGTACTTGTTTCCACAGTACTGGTAAATATTTATCAACACAAAGGACACTTTGAAAACACAACTGCTAATCATCAGAGAAACCAAGAGGAGGACATTACCAGAGGAAAGAGGGAAAAAAGAAAAAGACAAGTAAAAAAAGATAAGATAGAAGTCAACATTTTACCAACAGACTTTGACCAACTTTAGAGATCTCAGAGGAGATAGAATGAACACAATGCCAGATTGGTCATCATTAGGGGAGCTCTAACAAGAGACAGGATGAAGATGATGATAGAGTATCTGTTAGGGGAGATCTCACACGAGAGACGGGTTAAAGACAATGCCAGACTGGCCATTGTTAGAGAGTCCTCACTAAAAAAAATCTGTTCAAGTTCATTTTGTTGCTTTGAAAGAGTTTAGTGTAGAATACCAGATTGAAGTTGCTATTTACTGTATATTCTCTTTGACAGATTAAGTGAGATTTAAAGAGTAAACAGTAAAAAAAGAGGCTTTAGGAATTGATGAAACACATTATATAAAGATTTAAGTCTCTAAAATTAAACAGTCACATTATGGTATTATGATTGATAAAAGTTCTGACCATAAGTAATAGTCTGGCACTTACAAAGAAGCTTGGTAGCTAGACTTTGAAATGGGCAATCAAACTGTCTCAATGTTTGATCTGAATTAAATCTGTGTTGCCTCAGTGATAAACATTACACAGTATCAGTCAATCCAGAGAAAGTGCAAACAGCTGGTGTTTCAGCACAAGCAAATGCAACAATAGCCAGTGTCAACATACACACTGAACATACTGAGATGCCAGCTGGGACGAGGACTGAATGGATCTTCAGTGGACCCAATGAGAGCAACGGAAGCTGAGCTGAAGGTTCAAGTGAATTTGTTTTATGCTCTTAAACTGTAGATAAGAATGCATGCAACCTCTCTGCATATTTGGCAATTATTTTGCTGCATCAACCATTTCATTTAATATTCACACATACCCTGAAGCATTATGTGTGTGGATAACAGCCTTGTTGAGCTAACATGTTCCTATTGCTATGTTTTTTTTTTAACTTTTGTTTCTACTGTAATCACACATCAAGCATCTCAGAGTTAATAGCAGAGTCGTGAAATAAGATTTCCATCTCAATGCAAACTGTTTTGAAGAGTTTGGAAAGACAAACATAATGGAAATCATCAAAAGAGCCCCATTGAGTTTAGGAAAAAGGGGTTATCTGGAAGTGATAATGTGATAAATGAGACCAAATATTTACAAATAGCAGATTTCTTGTCTGGATTCTGACAGATGATGCGGGATTGGATCTGTGTTGGTGTTTTTTCCCTCTTATCGTTATCTACTATACTGTGAGTTTTGTATGCCTTCACTCGCTCTCTCCTATCTACTTTATCTGAGAAGTAGCATAAATTAAACAACTCCAATTATTAAGCTCACAAATTTTTAACTTTAGCTGTAAGAGCTCAGAATCCACAAATTCATAGTAAAATATTGTTTCCTACTTTCATTTGAATAATTTTACCGGATCCATTTGAGGTCATGGAACCCATTTTTCATGCACATCAATAATCTTATTATGGAGTTTGCAGATTATCCAAGTTCATATAGACAGTATTCTCTGATCATACTTTACAAGAAAAGTATAGTATTTTCACCACCATAAGGTGCACTTGAAAGTGTTAAATTTTCTCCAAAATGTACTTGTGCCTTATGGTGCGGTGTGCCTAATCTGTTGTATGAATTTGGCAAAGCAGACGTTCAATCGCCATAGACATAGAAGAGGACAGGGTGAGAAAAGGAGGTAGTGTGGCCACTGTAAAAAACAAGTGAAGTAAATGAACACAGACCAATAGCTTAATAGAAGGAAGAAATAGACTATAAAAATGTATAAAATGTTAGTCTGAGCAGCAGACTCATGTTTACTTTGGACCTCTGCCAGAAAGCATGGACTTCTTTGTTGCGATCCAATGTAAACAAAAGAGCAGGGCAGAAGGGCTTGACTCTTTGGATCACTTTGAAGAATGTGTGTATATAACAAAAATTATATATGTGTTCTTGTCACAGCCCCAACCTGGTAGAGTGTGTAAGGTTTTAAAAAGCTGCAGAGAGAAACTGTGGATCCGCCTCCAACAAGAGGATTGGCTGGACTTCATTTCCTGACTGGTGTCTGTAGCAAATTAACATCTGTAACAAAAAAATAGTTCTGCTAGACGGGGGGGGTCAAACCATGGAGAGGAAAGGTTCTGCCACAAAACAAGACATTTTGAAAGTCAAGATCAAAACTATCACTTGTCGTTTCCATTCATGCACATAAATAGCCAAGGACAACAAATCAGAGTTTCACTTAAAGTTTGACTATGATTAAGCTAGATCTGATAGTGATGATGTGCCAGGATTACACGTACGTGTCTGTGCACTCTTCTGTATCTGTTTAAGGAATCATTTTCTAGGTTTGTGTGGGATCAGTAGTCTCAATAGGAGTACTCCGAGCTGGGTCTGGAGCACCAGTTTCTCCTTCAAATACTAATACTGCCAATGCCCAACTGGACTTCATAAGATCTCACATCAATATGCATCAGCACTCTACTTAGTTTCCAGACACTGAGGGGTTATAGTGCCAGTACTTGCACACAGTCACTGGGTTTTAGTACATCCAAGTCTCTGACTGATTTTTTCATAGTAGTTACACTGCTGTTTCTGTTTGTTCTATAGATTTTCTTGTGCTTGATTTAGTGGTAGGTATTGTCCTGGTGCAGCAGCTAAGGAGTCTTCAAGCTGGACTGGTCTCCAGACCCTGGGATGGGATGTTGTGGCGATCAAGAAGAGCCAAAAAAGGATCCCGTCTACCAGCTTTGGTTTAATATAGAAGCCTTTAGACTGTTTTTACAGGGGTCTCATTTGCAAAACTAGAATCACAACTAGAATTGTATTTAGTGAAAAAAATACCAAGTTGTTGGTACGCCAATGTAAAAGTCTGATAAAAAAAACATGGGGTATGCTAAGGTTCACGCAATTTCCTTTTATAAAATACAACCTTGCCAAAAAGGTTGTTCAAGAGATTTTGGTCCATGTTCCTGCCCCTACACACCCACTTTTTACTATACACGGCCAATGCAAAGCAGCTCATAAATATGTCAGCATGTGAATCAACGAGTGTTTATGGCATATTCAGGGTAACTGAGACTTTGCGGGAACGCATCTTTTAAGACTGAAATTGAGGTGCTCCTTAGTGAGGTGAAGACATGTAAGGCGATCTTATTTTGAGTTATAGTTGCGGCGTAACAAACAAGTGGGAAGCCGCCACGCTACCAAGTTTGTCAGGATCATGTTTGCGTTACAAATAACTTTTACGGTAATGGAATGAACAATTTTACAGTTCACATAGACAATCTCATTCTCACATGGAGCCCTTGTAGCAACATGAGTGCAGTTAATCCAATTATGTTTTGGAAGCTGGACATTGCTACAAATTGCCTTTTGATGTTGGCCTGTTCTCCAACAGTGTCAGGAAACTTCACGTATAGACCTTTCATTTTAATGATACCGTCCAAAACAGCCGGTAACCATTGAGTCGGGCGCTCTGACACTGGACCGACTTCCTACATAACTGTAAGAGCGAATCGGCTTATCAGTCAGTCATCATTATTCGCCAGGAAATCCTGATGATCCCCAAAAACTCTCCCCAACTTACTCTTCAAAAAGTACAAGCACATCCACTGTGACACATTATGATCGTGTGACATTACACTCGTGGCAATATTTGTATATCTACTCAGTAATTACAGGGATTGCTGGCCACCTTCTCACAATTCATGTGCCAATAAGCACAATGATGTTTTTCGTATGAATATATTGCGCACGGTTGTTTAAATACATATTTATGGAATAAATGGCTGCGTTTTTTGGGCATTTTTGTAATACTTTGTTTTTTCGTGGTGTAGGAGGACAAGGACACTGGTTTCTTTAGATTGAGAAGAATATATATTTAATAATATAAAATAAAATAAGTTGAACATACATTGAACATTGAAACATGAAGGGACAAAACATTAAGACATACAGACATGGTACGAGGCCATAACCCGGGGAGAATATTCCCCAAAGATCTGTGGATCCCACAGAAGTCTGGAGCTATTCTGCCCTAGTCAGATAGGGGAGCTTTGTTTAAATACTTTGGTCACATGGTCACAATCTGTTTTCTAAACATTTCCGTGATGGAAAGACGCCGGCCTTGCTTCGGCTACAGTAACCAAGGTCTTAGCAGATGGTTTACTAAAGGTCAGAATGACATCAATTTAGGAGCTTTATGGTCGGACTTTTCAGCTAGACATTAATTAAGAGCAAGGTAATTAAGTTAATACATGAAATTCCTTTACAGTGGTTTTGATTATATTAACATAAAGTCTAGTGTGAATGATAACAAACATGTGTTTAATTTGGCTTAAATGTATTGTCTTTTAGCTGTGCAGCTGCTTTTCCGTCTCCAAAATGTTACTATGCCAGGTCCAAAGTTGGCGCAGTGGTACGCAATCTTCTGTAGTAATATTCCTACGCACATTTCATTGCTTAAACAAGCTTTATAAATGAGGCCTCTGGGCAGTAGTACTTCAGCACAAGAGCCTCAGCAATATTTTTTCAGTCTTAGAAATGCAACGACTGCCAATGCTATTGTTGGCTACATAGCGCAAGTGAGCAATAAATTGGTTTGACATGTGTCACTGACTAAGTAACACAAAAAAACAGCAGAGAAAATAATATAATTAGGTTAGATGTTTGAAATAAATTAACCTTTTAAGCGCGAAAGTCACAAAATTGCCACAAGCAACTTGAATAAAAAGGGCTGTATCTATAAATGTGGTGCTGAATTGTTGCTATTTTTCACCAGGAGATGGCAGACATGTGTGTCCATCATCTGAGGCAAGTTTTAGGGTAAAAAGAGTTTGTAAAACATCCTCAGGCGCAGAGACGCAGTGGCAAAGCAGTGGCAGTTTTTCATTTATTCAAGATGCCAACAGGTTGGTTCACCACCGACGAAGTATGTCGTCAGGTGCTGGCTAACGCCGAGGAGGAAGACATGCAGTGAACCAGTGAAACAGAGACTGATGTTAGCAGTGACGGTTATTCCCTCCAGCAGAGTCCACAATCAGCACTTCACCTCAGCCTGCGGAGGTGGAAGCATTTTGAGAACGCCAAGCAGGGCATGTGGTAGAGGCAGCAGGGGGCTCATAACACCCCAAATATGAGTGAAATTGGCAGAGATAAAAAGAACAGTGGTTGTCATGATAGATGCAAGAGAAGCCAAAAGAAGAAAACGCCACTTTTGATGAATCTAATGTCTGAATGGAGTTGAGAATGTTGTAAAGTAACTGAACTCCTCTTCCAGCCTAACATGTCAAACCCACTTTTGAAATGACCTTTGTTTGAGATAAGTGTATGTCCTCAATAGTTGGTAATGGGAAATGGTTGCACTTCATTGGCTTGTTCAAGGGTCTTTGATCAATGCACAGTTTGCACGCCACCGTGCAGCCCTAAAATATAAGTTAAGTCTTTAAAAAAATTTTTTTTAAGAATAATGAGAATTAATAAATCTTAATTGAAAGCTGTTTTCATCACTTATGTCATACTACACTAGCGCCCAATGGGGCCAAGGGACAGCTTTTGTTGTAACACCGAAAGTAAATATGACCGCATACAGACGATGGTCACAGTGGAGAGTATCTTTACACTGCTGTCTACTTGTAGTATATACTCTTCATGAATAGTCACCCATGAACACATCGTCATACTAAATTTTAATTTCCGGCATTGTGTGCACCAGTACACTTTTCTGAGGTAAGAATACTGTCAATTTTCTCATAGTGCATCTTAATAAGTTTTATGGGCTCTCTGGCGTTTTTTTTACCAAGCAGTGGCATTGTACTCTATATACCAGTTGGAATTTCAGCTGATTCAGGTTCTGTTTTTTTTTTTTTTTTTTTTTTTTTTTTTTTCGTTTCACAGGACTTCCCCACTGGCTTCAGTTTGCTTTTGTTGTGCATTACCAGTACAGTATTTGTCTCCTCCAGTTTGTCTGGATTAAGTTAACATTCTATTTGGAATCACAATAGATTTGCCTGACATCATTTTTTTTTTGTCTGTATACTTTGCGTACTCTGCATTTTACTGAGAACTGGTTCTCTTTGCCAAACAGTATGTCTCTCATACACTTAGACCATAGAATGTCTCACACCTGCCCGGTATAACTTATTCAATTTTCAGGCACTTAATGCAAGCTACACGTGCTTACGCCTGTGTCTGTACACTTCCTGTGTCACACATTTACAAGTCTGTATCACAAACAAGAACACATGTGGACAGCTCTGCTACAACTTAGATGAAACAATAGCTCCTACCATTACAATTGGCAAAACATCATTTGTAGTTTTACATGCATTTTGACTGCAAAGAGAGTTTCATTCTGGTATTGTTTAAATGCAATTTTTGTCAAAATTGTCTTTTGACTTGAATGCCTGAGGATGTCTCTGTTAATCCATGATATACCATGGATTCCACTGAGAGGAACCGTATAGTTATTTTTGAAGAGGATCGACTTCTAGGAAAAAAAATCAATACCAAAAATGAAAATCTAATTAGAGACTCATTTGCAGCGGTACTGATGCAGACAGTGTTGTCATCATGTCCTCCAGCTGACACTAAGCTTCATTTCACCTCTGCAGATGGATGAACACAAAGACCTTCCACTTGTTTTCAAACAATCTGATTCTGACTTCTTAGTTAAATTTTGTATGCATCTTTCCAACAAGGTGATCCACTGACACCTAGAAATATGCAATATGTATGTCTGTTATTATTTTTCTGTAATAATGTATTTTATGAAATACCAGGAGTAAGTATTTGTGCACGTCTCTTGCACATGTGAGACCAGAGAGCTAATGTGAGACAAACTTTCAGCAACACACTCATCATCCACCTGTCTGTTCAGTAAGCAGCTGCTGTCTCTCCTGCTTCTCTCAAACCTTTGAACTATGCTGTTTTCTCAAACAAACAGACATTCAGACCTTCTTCACAACAGTAGTGAATTAATGATGAGTCTAGGATTTGTAATCAGGAGGCAAAGGGAATGGTCATGCAGTTCATAAAGTGTAGGAACAGTGTGGTTCTCATTTAGTACTTTGGTTCTGGCCTGACATTTGTTGGGATAGTTAGTTTGTTCATAAACCTTCAGCAGCAGATTTTCAAAACTCACAATTTAGTACATCCACATATCATGTAAATGAACATTCTCTACATACTATGTAATGATTAAAAAGATTACATATTGTCGAAATTACAGACTTTGACGTGCAACTGTGTGCACTGAATTTTCAACCATATGATTTCATCAAAACACAACTTCACACATTATTGTCTGCTCCTACTACTCAGGTGCACTTAGAACCATCTGCACACTGATCATTAGCCAATAGGCTTAATCTCCGAGGATTCCTTCACATTCTTTTTGTTCAATTTTGTTCTAAAAATGTCACAGTTGCTGCACATTCATGATGAGAATCTCACAAAAATTAGAAATATTAGATATCCCTGTCATGAAATTGAAGGCTATATTGTTGAATTCAGAAGTCTTTTCCCAAACCACTGATGCTAACAAGGCCTTATAGAACAATTTGAAATGTATACCTTAATACATCTAGATAATTTATCCACCACTTTCATGTTATCACACCGGTTGTTGCCATGACGCTTTATCCCCTTGTAAGGTTGTTCGTTCACTTCTGGTCTTCATTAACTAGCAAGCATAACATTTTATTAAATCCCTGAATGCAGAGTGTCTGGAATATTATGGTTTCATCACAACCGCAGCCGCTAGATATACTTTGTGTAAGCACAATAACTTAAACTATTTTTACATTTGGATTTTGATACTTGGTATACCCGTTAAGGTCCCCAAGGGGACCTGTATCAAATTTCCCGATTATTGGATATATGTTTTACCCACCAGGTGGTGCTTTATACATAAAAATCAGTTTTTGGCTATATCACTGGAACTGTTTGTCCCATTGACCTTAAATCAAGTGCAAACGAAAGGTCATGACCTCAGGATACATGCTGTCCTGACGTCATATTGGGCTGGTTCAAAGTTTAAAAATCAAGTGGAGCTTGAACATGTGAAGCTTTATATTATGGTATTATGTCTATTCTAGGATTGGGGAATGGGAGGATTGGGGGCATTCAGGGATTAAAGCTCTAAACGTCATTTCTGACGGCATAGGCCTTGTTTACGATGACAATCTAGCTAATGCCAGGCCACTGCTTTAAGTCATCCACCTATTCCATAGTGGTAACTGATGGAGCACTGTCTCTGTTCTGTATTCTTTTGATAAATAATGCTAACCATGTATCCATCTTTTGTTTTTTTCTTCTGTTTATCACAGGCACTGAGAAAAACCAACACACCCACACCTACCACCATCTAGTAGTCATAAATTTGAGTGCCAATATTTCAATTGAAGATTTTTTGTGTCCTTCAGATGATTAACTCATTTTGATTTATAGCATTACCAAAAGCTTGTTAAGCTGGCGAAAACAATACATTGACAAAATGCCAAAAATGTCAATGTAGACTTTGCAGTGCTTGTGTGCAGACACGTCTGTGTTTCTGTAAGGTTACATCAGTGTTACAGCTGAGAAACTGACAACAAACATTACACACATCAGATGTGAAATCAGCCTGAGAAAAGACCATAAAAATAGGTTTTAAAATAAAAAATTGTTCACAAATCTCAAATTAGGAGTTCAAGTCCGAGACCCAAACCCTCATTTCTGACTGTAGTCACAGGCTACTTGCCTCAATGATCAATTATTTTCTGCCACCTGCTTCCTTTTCTTTATCTTCAAGCTATATATAAATTGTTTTTACAAGCATAAACAGTGTAAAGCCTGGTTGTGATCTGTGTTTCAATTTCACCATTGACATAGTGTTGATATAAATAAGTCTTGACTGAAGACAGTTTTAAGGCTGTTGAGTTTATTTCCATACCAGTGGCAGGACTGACCAGTATGTGCTAGCCCCACCACTGGCACAAACTGCAGGGGACCTATATTTGTGGACAAAAGGCTACAGATGCATTCTATGTGGTGGCAACAATGGCAATAATAGCCTAATAAAAATAATGTATCATGCCGTGCTGTGGGGAATGTGTTCCCTCTAAGAAGCCCTGAGCAATGGCGTACTTCTTGCACATTTCCAACTCATGACACAAGCTCTGTCAATGCTATTATTGGCTTCATAGCGGAAGTCCGCCATATGTATTGGGTTGACACCTGTCGCTCACTAGTAACACTACAAAAGGAAACAGAATATAATTTAAATGTCACAGGTGGCAAGATAGCAAACAGAAAGAGCAGTCAGAGGTCAAATAAGAACAAAAATTGTTTATTCAAAGGAAGTAGTCCAGGAAGGCTGATGAGTGATGAAGTAGCAGGTGAGCAGACAGAGGATGGAAATGGTGGCTCAACAGAAGGTAGGCTAGGTGACCAGGCCCAGAAGGTGACTGGGCTGCTGACAGCTCACAGGTTGTATGGTAATAATCTGGCGTTGAGTGACGGAAGGACTGGAGTTTAAATACTGTTTGATTGATGAACTGATGATCTGCAGCTGTGTCTTGGAACCTGTCAGAGAAGAAGGAAGGCCACGCTCACATACAGAAAGGAAAGGGAAGCGGAAGTACAAAGGCAAACAAGAGTCTGGGATCCTCATGACATTAAATGGCTTAATAATTAGGTTACATTATGTATATTATTCGATATCAATAAGGTCATGTGATTTTTTGATGCGCTGCAATTTTGATGAGTTGACCATGTGTGCCATTGCACAGCACGCAGTTTAGATGGAACATTGGTGTAGAGTGAAGTGCTAATATTTTCCAAAACAAATAAAGTTTACACTGAAGCCTCTTTCAGCTCCATAATTAGCACCATGGGATTAATCAAATGTATTTCCTGTAGTTGAATCATCATCCAGCATCACAGTGAAACACAATCAAGCAACATGATCAATCCACACTGTTCATGCTAGCCCACAGATAGTTTTCAATCAACTTCAGGCAACTGAAACTGCGTTCTGGATAAAAAAAATGGCAATGTTGGGAAATGCCCTGTCTGTGTCATTAGAGATCAGCCGAAATCAGCAAGTCTATGTTTAGTTTATTACATAGAGCATTTGTTGGTCACCTCGGGTGTGAACATATCTCCATAGAAATCAGACAATTTGTATTCTGAAGACTGCGTCCTCACTGATGAAGTTTTGAGCGCTGAGAACAGACTGATGCGTCTGGCAAAAATCTCTGAACCATTTATAAAAATCTTCCATTAGCACCAGTTTGTCCAAGCCATAAAAATTAAATCCACTCTGAAACGTTTTTGAGATCCCAAACACAACTTCATCCTTCATCATGGAAGTTTTTCTTTCCTTTTTTTTTTTTTTACCTGCATCTCATGTCGTTAAACTCAGCTCCATCTATTCCCGGTGCCTGGAGGCCGCACTTCTGAGCCAAGTTTAGTCCAGTTTTGACAAATTCTTCATATTATAAATGACTGTGCATTTCAGTGATCTCATGCACATGTCAATCAGCTGAATAGCTGCTTTATGTCTATCAAACTTTTTGGAGACATTTGGATGTACATGCATTCCATGTGCACACCATGAGTTTAAATTAAAGTTATTTTATGTAGACCATCCGCTACTGCCGCTGTGGTGTGGTGAAGTTGTGTTCTTTTATCGCTGACATCCCTGCTGAGTCTGAAATCGAGAGATTAGACGCCATTATCACAAATCAAACACAAGCTTCAAACAAAAGTCTTTTTTATTTTTTAAAAACCTTTATTACATCAGATGTATTGCTTTATTACACAAAAATTCGGAAACAAACCCTTGATTACACAACAGAGACAACATTCTTGTAACACAGTCATATGCTGACACGGTCTGAGAGGCTGTTAAAGGGTTAGGCTGCTGCGAGGTGCTGAATTAAAAGTAGCCAACAAGCGGACAAAGGTTTTAAATGTTTTTTAGGTTTAAATACACTGTAAATTACTTTGAGACAATTTACTTGATGTAAAATAATTTCATATTTAGTTTTGCTGTGATTGCAGCAAGTGTTCTTCAGTTATAAGCTACATCTTTATAGGGGGCTAATGACATGCAGGGGCGTGGGGTGGTGATTTTTTCTCATATAGAACAATTGATACATTAAAGGATTTCCATCCCTTTACTTATTTACATCAACATCTTCAGTTTCCATAGCGTTAAAATGCTTGTTCTATTTATTTTCTGGAAATATTGATCACCTGTGAAGATTACTTTAATGTCGGTCTCTAAAGAAAGGCTACAAATACAAAGTCATTATTACAAGATCAATCTTTTCACCCCACGTCTTTAGAGAAAAGTCTCCCATTTACTGAATTCAAAATTTACATCACAGCTAATAACCATCCTGATGCTTATTTACAAAGACTTAGAAGAGATACTTACAAAGAGTAATATAATCCACCTAGCAAAATTTGATTTTCAATGTATGACAAAAGAAACAAACAAACAAAAGAAGTTTTGACAGTTTCTTTGTGTATAGGCAATATATATATATATATATATATATATATAGAGTTCATCAGTTCTGTTTGTTTATCAACAACATAGAGTTTCAGGGTGAACCCTGCTCTTAGGCTCACTGGTTGAAATTCAGAGTACCATCTTCCTGAGGGGAGGGTTTTGAACGGGTTGTTTTGATGTGAAATGTCCGATGGATGTATTCAAGTTGTTGAGGTTGGATGCCAGCAATGTGTGGGCAGTTGTCACCAGCAGCTGAAGGGCATTACTTTATATTCACAGTAATTTATTGGCTCAGTATACTGTCAACAGAAGTTCTGAGAAATCCTAGGTACAAGTGAAAATTTTCTAACTGGGTTAGTTTTTGAACTAACTCAGGCTATTTATAAACTGACAAACATGAAGCTGGTGCTGCTCTTTCTGAGTGTTGAACATTAATGTCAACAGTGAAAATGTCAAATTAAATTCTGTCAGCACATACTGCAGTAACACTCTCCTGTTCCAGACAAAGACATACATACTATTTATACAGCTAATCCTGGTCGGTTACAACTATTAAATGTAAAGTCATAAATATATATGTTAGTAAATACTATTAACTTCCACTCAGTAGTTATTTACAAAATAGATAAAAACAAAAATATGGATGGATCTGGTGCAGGGTTCAGGGCTTTGAAGTGCCCAAAAACCCCATATGAGAGAATTCAACATGGCATGACGGAGTGACAAGTCAACATTGACCAGTAGGTTTTAGGGTTTTGTACTTCACAATTTCAGCATTATAGGAACATATACTGGTTCAGTTTTTATCTATGAGAATTTAACTAAACTCCAGGGTGACATTTTCATTTTGACGCTAGTGGGGCAACTAGTGGGTCATGACCCTAGTGGGGCAAGTTTATTAGTGTTTGGTCTAATCATGACAGATGATTTTTACAGTGTGATGTAATTCAGAGTAGAAAGAAAATCTAAAGGAGGAGAAGATGATTATTCAGAACATTTTATTAAAAGATTGACATAAAGGTTTAATGTCCCTAGTGAATCCAGGATTA
Organism: Pseudomugil tenellus; assembly: GCA_037177515.1. Classification (NCBI taxonomy): domain Eukaryota; kingdom Metazoa; phylum Chordata; class Actinopteri; order Atheriniformes; family Pseudomugilidae; genus Pseudomugil; species Pseudomugil tenellus. The sequence continues at coordinate 1,062,476 of JBAMHX010000008.1, read as the reverse complement.
TTTAAAATTAAAAGGAGCTACGTTTATGTGGAAAACTTTTACTTCAGATGAAATGTTAAGTCAGAATAAAAAATGTGTCATGGTGATCAGACTGAAAAAAAAAATCCCAGTCAGATTGAGAGGGTGGCTAGTTCACGGTCAGATATGAAGGCAAGAATAAGTACCACATATCCACTCACTGATGGTTTTGTGGTGGGTGTTTTTCTTCATTTGCTTGAATCACTGGGACATTTCATAACGTGAGTTTCCAGAGAATTAAAAAATGGTGGCAGTAAATTTTTTTCTTTACCTAGTGACCTTGAAAACGGGTCAGCTGGAATTTCCCCCACTCTGATTTCCAATGATATATGAAGTATCTATACATGTTACAACATGTTAAATGGATATTGTTGGTAAAGTTATTAATTGATATCAAAACTGAAATATTCACTATTAGGCTATAGCCTACCCTGTGATCCTGCCTCAATGGCTAACCTCTTAACGGCCTCTACCTCTCCACCTATCTCTATCATCTGGGACATCCTTTCATATCTGCAAAAAACAAGGCCTATGCTATTGGAAGCGAAGGCTAGGGGTATATACCCGAACACCACCAATCCTCCAATTCCCCAATCCTTGAATAGACACAATACAATAATATAAAGACACACTTGTTCAGTGACAAAGCTCCACCTGGTCTTGAAACTTTGAACCAGCCTGATATAATGTCAGGATAGGATGCATTTTGAGGTCATGACCTTTTATTTGCACTCAATTTGAGGTCAAATAGAGACAAATAGTCCCGGAAATATAGCCAAAAATATGACTTTTTGTGCAAAAGGCGCAACCTGTTGGGGAAACCATGAATCCCAAAATGGAGAAATTTGACTCAGATACAGTGGCGGCAGTCGTGATGAAATCATAAGTGGGAGTGAAATCAGCAATACCTTGTTGCGGATAGAGTATAAAAAACACTGATCTCTAGGGATGTAACAATGCTTTCAAGACAATTCAATTTTTTTTTTCGATTTTACTCTCAACAAAATTAACATTAGCTATTTCACAGCAATGTTATTTTTGTATTTTTTTTATTTGAACATCAGGCTTTTTGTCCTTGTATCAAATTAAATCTGTCTTGTTTAACTAACATAACCTAACACCAAACAAAGTAATATTTATGCATAATATGGAAATTTATACAAATCCTTTTCTGACTAAAATATGTTTTTTTTTAAATAATTTGCATTTAGGACTATGTATACAAGTTCAACTTTTATGAAAGAAAGAACTCACTTCATCTGACTTAAGTGTGGGCATGACCAGATGAAGTATATAGGGTCAAAAGTTCAAATAATTTATTGAAAGCCTTCATTCGCCACAGATGAAAAAGTCCTCATGTCTTTTGCTATATAAACTGTGTTAGACCATGTTCGTTTGTGTAGTTTGGCCCTTTACTTTTATTCGCTACTGCTGTGGTGTGTATGGCTAGGCTCGCTTGCTGTGGTAACATATTGGTCATACTGTTTGTGTGTGTTAATAGTTTCTTACAATGCTTACACGTACTTACTCGTCTTTGTCTCACATGTAGTTTTATCTCCATTTTCACATGTGAACACAGGAAAATAAAAGTGCTGCCACAGTACTGACTTCAAAGTAGCAGAGGCATCTTCTACTATTTCAAATATATGATTGATGTTGCCATGCTCCTTAGTGTTGCTGCTGCAATTCACAAATACAATACGCAATAAGGACGTTCAGGTTAAGCGTGCCAGATTATATACTTTACGTACTTTGCATACTTTACGTACTTTGCGTAGTGTGCGTCTGGGAGTTCATTTACAGGCCTTTGGTGGTTGATTAATCTTCTACATCGATTGACGTTTTAATAAGCTTGAATTGATTTTCAACTGATTCATGAAGCATCGTTACATTCCTGGTGATCTCAGCTGTTTTTGCACCAGATCATAGTACAGCTAAACCAGGATTTGCTAGACATCAGCAGAGGGATGGCGCTGCCATCTTTAACTTGTGTATTTCTGAATTGGTTCATTTAGTCAACTTACATAACATTGGTTGTTAGGTACTATCACTATGGCATCATCATTGTTGACATGTTGTATTTTAATACAAAACCAACCAATTACAAGGGAGTACTTGCATGAAAAGAGTGCATGTCAGGTCTAAAAGAGGTGTGCATCAGGTTGCTGTAGACCTACACAGATAATACAGCGGAGACGCTGTAACCAACTTACACAATCACTGCTTGAGTATAAACCACCTTTTCCTTAAAATCATTCTCTTATGTAACCCCCATCTTGTTCAAGCATGTGCAGAAACAACATATATCACAGCAACAATGTGTGCTTCCAAATGGTTATTTTTGCTGCTGATCAGATTTAAACCACCACTCTTGTTTGAATTGAAAATTGTTTCTGACTGAAGACAGATGCATTTTTCATTTTCATTCTTATTGGATGTTTGATTGGATTAAAAGTGCTCCAGCTAATGATACACTGTGAATCAGCAGTGTTTGGAGACTAGAGTTCAACACTACTATTTGGCCAAAATATGACCCATGATGTTCAGTGACGTATTAAACTGAAACAATAGTTACATTGCCAGGTCTTTCACTGCTTCCCTCAGAAGCAGTGATTAGTTTGGACATGTTATTACTGCAAGATGTCAAACCCTTATGGTGTAAGGAGATTTCCAATAGATCCAAGAGCATATTAAGTTCTGCAAAATGACTCATTGATTTGAGTCAGGTGTGTTGCAGCTGGGAAACATTGACAACCTGCAGTGACCTGATAGGTCCAGAGTGTCAATCACTTAAACGTAGCGATATGAGTTAGTCAGAATCACGTTCTTCTTCTTAAGGATGATTCTGCCCCACTGGTGCTCTTGGAAGTGGATAACCCTGTCTACACAGCATTTTCTGTGATGATTTTATAGATGCATCTGTTGTTGCTTTTGTACATGAAGCCCAGATGCATGCATGGGGTGAGATGTGTGGAAGGTAATGCTGGGTGCAGCGATAGGCAGCAGCTGACCTTGAGCAGCGCTGTTCATCACGGTGGGGAAAGAGAAACCAAGCAGAGACAAAGCTTTATTGGATGAAAATACTCGTCTGTAAAAGTGTTGTTAAAACTGCTGATGCTTCACTGTAGTTTTTCACCGCATTGGCACTTTGAAGAACTCAGTGACTGAATGCTCACTCTGTCCTGATTCAGTGTTTTAACTGAAACAACCAGTGTCTCTGTGAACTTTTTGACGGGTTTAGTTTTAGGTAATGCGACTAGAGAAGGAAAGACCTGCAAATTTAGAAACATCCGAGGAAAACAAGATTTGCTGTAGCATTATACATGTACAGTACAAGATAGCCTGCAGTAGTGCTGAGCTCAAGGTAAAGCTTTGTGATTAATGATTCTGCTGAACAGAAAGCCTTCCTTCAGTCAAGTGCAAGGATAATGCTGCACTCAGAGGCCTGTTAGAATCTCCATTCATGCTTTTTCTTCACCTTTTTTCATTTTATGAAATAAGGAAATGCTGAAATACAGAAGGACATCCAATAAAGCCGCTGAGCAATACTCAGATGAATTAGGCAGATATAGTGAAGCTACATATGTTTGTAAGGAAAATGTGCCATGTTATTATTTAAACTAGTAGGTCTTACTTTTTCATAAGACACTGCTATGTGAATAATAATTGATAAACTTACATAAGATGAAATCAAGTCCAGAACAAGCAACAGTATGTGGAACTTGTTTGTCTTACTTCCACATGAATAAACCTAAATCATGATGCAACATCGCTCAGTGCTGCTTTGCAACACATGCTTCAGAATAAGGTCTTATTATAAGTAACTTTTCTTTTTTAACAAACGTGTTCCGTGTTTTGCACTGGTTTTTATAGTGTAAATCAGGCAGTTGTGGAATATTTGGGTGGAACAGTGGGTATGATTCATTAACCCGCCTATCCATTGCGATGGGAATTTAAACAGAATGCTGTTATGCTTATTTTAACACTGTAGCTGGAACATTGTCTTTTTAAAAACAGGAATAATAGTTACAATGTATCTTTGTCTTTACACTCCACATGGGCCCGAGTTACCTACGAGAGACCTGTCATTCATGATTACTGGTTGAAAAACTTGCATGTGACAGAGTGGGTGTATTATGCACCAAATTAGCCTACTTTTACGTAAAATAACATGAGTTATCCAACTATACTAGCTAACATAACTAGCTAACATTAAAGCATTATCTTTGCATGTGTCTGTAAAAAAAAAAAACAAACAAAAAAAAACACGTGGGTGTTCTCATGTATACAGGTTTTTCACAAATACACACTAGTTGCTGGTGGCAACAACTATGACAGACATTAGTTGACTGGTTGTCACACAACACTATTAGATAACCAGTAGTGTTGTTACCCACTACCTCTGTCTGCATAAACTGTCAAATTTTTTGCAGCTGGTTTGAAAATTGGATCTTAAATGGGCTATGTTTTAAACTGTATCCTATTTATATGTAGATAGTAAAGCTGTAGAATCAAAATGTGCCATGAATATTTGACTGTTGATAGATAATCTATGTAGCTTGTTTTTTTCTATTGCAGTTGTTTTAATCAGTTTTCTGCCCACTGACCAGGGCAGTGTTTATTTTACACCAACAGGTTTAAAATCTTACCTTGTTAGTGTCAAAGTGCAAAACAAGTCAGCAATCCCACTCACTTGGCTCTGTGTGTGTGTGTATGTGTGTGGGGGGTTGTTTGACAAGAAGTTCCATCAATCACTGTCACATAATGCAAGCTGAACTGAATGTATACATTATGCATTTGATTTAGTCAGTCTGGGTTTAGGGTTAGAGTACAAGGGTGAGTCACAAACACAACGTCAGAAGGTTTAATTGGATTCCTCTGAACTTTTCTGCAGAGTAGAAGTTGAATCCAGGCCAGTCGAGTGTGATTATTCAAATATAAAAAGACAGTTGAAATCATCCAACTGTAAGCTGCAGAGCTTATTAAGTGCAGTGACCAGATGAACACATGAGGGAGCTTCAGCTGACATTTAAAGCAGATAAGTACACGCTTGTTAGGTTCTTCCTCAAACAGTGAAAGTTTCAATATGAGACATAAGTTTCTTTTAAACATGAAGAAATATGTCTTAAGTGAGGCTTGTCATGGTGATTTCAGAGCCAGGATGTAGCGCAGAAGTCAAACACAAGTCTTTCCTTCGCCTTTCATCTGTAGTTCCTGAGAAATACACTGGGGTAGCTAGCGATTAGCTTGTATTGTAAGGGCTTTGGTGGAGGCAGAGGATTGAATCTGAGGTGAGTAGAATTAATCAGAGATGAGAGGAGACAGACAATCAGTGTTTAACATTTAACTCCTCCACCTTTTTAAATGGAAATGTGCTGCTTTTGCTTTGAATAATGTTGTTCAGTTAGAGGCTCAGGCACAGAAAAGATTGGAGAGGATTTGCTGTGAGCTCAGAAAATACTTTTTTTTCTAAAATCCACAAACCTGAAAATCAATTAATAGAGAAAATAATCAGCAGAAGAATAGATGTGATCACCAGATTCAACCTTATATGTAATTCCAATAAAATACTTCTAATTACAACTCATCATCAAATGCAACCAGACGCGCAGGTCGAATGTATGTGGTTGTCAATCATCATGTGAATGTCCATGAACGCATAGTTTTTTTCACAAACAGATTACACATTCTGTAATCTGTTAAGATGCACACATCAGAGCCAAAAGTAATCCCAGTTACAGATAAGACACATCCAGTTTGACATTGGATGTGTTTTCTTGAGGTCCTAATAGTGCATCATTCTTTCAAACGGAGGTGTCCAGCTTCACGTAAGGAGTGTTTATATATATATATATATATATATATATATATATA
>JBAMHX010000008.1:1030791-1048443 GCA_037177515.1 Pseudomugil tenellus | reverse complement strand
CTACATCACTCACATGTATGGAAGGAAAGATGACAACAGACCCCAGGTTAAAAAAAAGCGAAGTTCTCCTTTAAACAGTGAAGCAACAGAGTAGGCTATAATCACACACAGCTGCTTTATTTCACCATGTAGTTTATTGAACTTAGTTCATTATTGTTTAGCTATTTTATTTAAGTATTTTGTTGTTTCTAAATGCCTGTGCATGATAAGGTAGGGCATTTTCAACTACATGCTTATCTTCTATGTTTTTTTGGTTTGCTTCAAATAATTAACATAGAACTAATTTCTCAGAAAATAATTTGTGCCTTCAGGGCTACAAAGGATTATTATTGATGGGAGGTATGTGAAGGGGACTATTATATTGTATTGTGTTGTTTTATATTTGCATGGTTTTTATCAAGCTGTTATTGTCTCTATATGATGTGTTTGTGGTTATATAATCTTTATACTGACTTACAACATGCAGGAGACTGTTCTTTGTAAAGAGAAATGCTGAATAAAAACTATAATATAAATAGTACAAAAATAAATGACCAGTGTAACGATGTAACAGAAATAAAAAGATTTTTTCAGTGGCACATATTTCACTTCTTAGATCAGAATTACTGCACTGCTGGAACTCTGGCCATGGAGAGACTTACAGATGTTTTACCCAAACTTCAGTGTAATAATAATAAATTTTATTTCAGGGGGCAATATTTTTTGTAAAACTGACATTTAAATGCTTTTAACCTTCTATTAGTGTTAATTGTATACATAAAACGCTTTATCGCTTAAAAAAGAAGAATGCAGCTTAAGTAGAGCAAACTGTCTGTCATCGGCACCAACGACAGACAGCGCCTCTCTGGCTGCTCAGTGTTGGCGGGGCGGATGATCGAGAGGAGCGGTGAGCAAGCTGTAGCGAGCCGTTCTCAGTTCCAGGTAAAGACCTTCCAGCAAGAAATGAGTGGGTTGGCAAAACTATAGTTTGGTGCATGTTGGAAAATGCATAATATTATCATAGATGTGCAAAAGATAGACTGTGAAACGACAAATATACCGAAGAACAGGACCTTTAAAACACCTCTCAGGAAACCCAATGTCACAGGTTTTGAGAATATGGGAGTAAAAAGAAATAAAAAAATGTAACTGTTAAAAAGTGCTTAAATCCAGATGCCAGACAGGTGAAAGAGGTTTAAAGATCATAGGCAAGTTTGAACAGATGAGTTTTGAGATGAGATTTATAGAGAGAGGAAGGGAATCAATAATATGGAGGTTAGGGGTAAGTGAGTTCCGAAGTTTAGGAGCAGAGCAGCTCAAAGCCCTGTTCCTCATGGAGACAAGGCTGGGATGACACATTGAGATAAAGAGGGGAACGAGTGGAAATGGCAATGTGGACCAGAGAAACCAGGTAATAATAATAATGTATTTAATTTAAAATCGCCTTTTAAGTCCATCAGAGCCAATATACAGTAGAAAAGATAACAAAAAAAGCAATAGGCAGCAATAAGAAAATATAACGTGAAACCGTGTTATGATTACAGAGAGGATGCTTTCTTGAAGGTTGGATTTGAACAGATGGGAATAGTCAATATAGCGCTTTAATTTTATGTCTTGATAACCAAAGCGTTTTACAGATGCTGCTATGCACACATTCACACACTGATGCGCAGAGCTGCTATGTACACCAGCGCTAGCCTGGTCTAGAGCAACTGGGGGTTCAGTGTCTTGCTCAGACTTCTGACAGAGTGGGAACTGAACATAAACTTTTGTTTATTCTAAACAAAAGTCACACTAAACCTGTGCCACAGACGCCCCTTACAGAGAGGAAAGCCGTAGGAAACAGTGAGGTAGATGGAGAGAGATGACATGAGGGCGCAGGAGGGGTGGCAATGTGCAAGAGGTCTGACTCTTAACAGACAAGGAGACAAGATTCTGGATGGATTTGAAAGCGTACAGAAGGATTTTGAATTCTATCCTTGATTTAAACTTGATATAACATGCTTATAAATCCTTCCTTTTAACATGTGAATCATTTATTTGTCTGTATAAATTCCTGGCTATTCCAGCTCCAAACACCTGCTATTAACTCTGTTCTGAGGCGCGTCTTTAGAGGGATTCGTTTTGGTGCAGTCTCTTTAAATGTGAATGACACATGTCATGCCCCACTTCCTTTCAGGTTGCAGAAAATTTTACTCTACCCTGTCCTGCCATATTTGTAGTTTGATAGTAGTGATACGCTCATTTTTCAGCAGAGACACATTTTATTGGCAAGTTTACTAGAAATATCAACAACAGAAAATGTGTCCATCCAGCCCTACATGTTCAAGCCAGGGTCTGACCCACAGCAGGAGAATGAAGACGACAAACCTGCAGAACAACTCAAAATGATGCATCACAATTGTGTGTTATCACAGTATTTACATACTCTTGGTAAAACACAAACTACATGTGAGATGCTTTAAAAAATATTACTACTGATGTAGGAACATGTTAATCTGTTAACCATCCATATGTTATGCATAACGGACCTCAGACTTGTGGGGATTGTCATTGGAACAGATTTATTTATAGAATCATATATTATTAGGGATGTAATGATGCACAAAAGTCACGATTTTGAGTTTTTTAAATTTTATTCTAAACAAAATTAACAGTAGCTATGTGGCGCTTCTGCAATTCACAAATACAATACACAATAATGATGTCTGGGTCAGGCTTGCCAAATTCCATACTTTGTGTACTGTGCGTCAATCAATTCATGAACCTTCGTTACATTCCTATATATGATCTAATCTAATTAAGTTTGACGTAATTTTAGATTTATTTGAAGCTTACCATTTTGCTTTGTCCTTCCTTTCCATAAAGGGAAGGAACTGACCCCTCATTTACACAAAGTCATTCTGGAAATCCCTCTTGATATTGGCGAAGGTTGCTGAAACACTTGTTCTTACAGTGCTTTGCACAAATAACTAGGATTTTCCCCACTGATGATGGCACATTTCAGCCACGCAGTTCGAGCTGGCTCTGATGCCCGGGGGCGATGTAATGGATTGTGTGAGTTGATACACTCAGAACTTTTGCGTGACTGAATTTCAACTACAAAATCACTCAGAGAAAAATAAAATGGTGGATTTCACAACATTGGTTACCTGGAAAACCACAACCTTACTTGGCAGACCCACAGCAAATACTGTGATGTAATAGATACAGAAAAAAAGACGTAATGGAGAATAGAGAAAATGAAGCCAACTGAAAAATATGACCAAAAAAGAATATAAAGATAGATGTGCAGCTTTAGGGGGGAATATAATTACATTTTCTGAATTCCTAAACACTTAGAAGTCCACAAAACTAATATATTTAAGGGCATGATACCTTTAACTGGGACCCAGTGCAGGATTGCTGGATTGGGGTCATGTGTTAAAGAAGGGAGTCATGGTGATGATCCATGCAGCTGAATTTTAGACCATCTGAAGCCCATGAAGATATTTCTAGGGTATACAGAGTAGAAGTGAATTCTAATAATCAATAGAAGAGGTGACAAGACAATGGACAAGAGCAGCAATAGTACGAGGGGTGAGAAAAGAAGAAGACAAGAAATGTTAATCAAGTGAAAATATGCAGAACCAGAGATGTCATTGATGTGAACATGACATAGTAATGAGCTGTCAAGGATGAAACCCAGACTCTTAACTTCGTGGGAGGGGGACGCAGGGAGTTGCCAACAGAGTGTGAAAAACTGTCAACTGGGTTTATCAGAGAGGTAGAGCTGGGTGTCATCTGTAAAGCAGTGGAAATGGGTATTGACTTTACTAAAGGGAAGGAGATATATGATGAAGAGAAGCGGAACCAGGACTGAACCCTGGGGCACACCAGATGGAACAGGCGAGGAGTGGGATCTGAAGGACTAGAGTTGTATGAACTGTGTGCGGCCTGAGAGAAGAATAAAACCAATCGAGTGAGGTATAAAAGATGGTGATGAAAGACAGTCTATTAAGGAGAATTCAGTGAGAAATTGTGTCAAAGGCTGAACTCAGATCAAGAAGGATGAGAATACTGAAAAGACCAGAATCAGCAGCCATGAGGAGGTCATTGGTGATCTTGATGAGAGCTGTTTCAGTATTCTGGTGGGGGCAGAAACTGGATTGAAACTGTTCATACAGAGAGTTTCTGGTCAAGCTAGTGTGGAGTTTTTAAGAATTTTGAAAATGAAGGGAATGTTAGGAAGTATGGAGGATGGAGGTGATGAAAGGCCTTGAAAGTAAAAATAAGCATTTAGAAAAGGATACAGAAATCTTTGGAAGCCAGTAAAGCTCTTTTAGTAAAGCGATGATGTGGGAGGAAGATTGGGTTTTACTGATGATCTGGGAAGAATAATTCTGCACCAATGGAAATTTTTTAAATGATTTCAGTCCAAGTTATGTTGTTAATGAGGACTTTAAAAAATAAAGTGCTATAGAGCATGACGCCCAGACTCTGAAGCTGCAAGGAACCAAAAAGAGTTGTTGATGTCAGTTGTTGATGTCAGTAGAGAATAGATGTCAGTTTTTAAAACGGTTGAAGGAGTGCCAATGAAAATAAACTCAATTTTATTACTGTTAAGCTTGAGGAGATTGGAGGAAATTCAAGACTTTGAACAAATTGGAAGAAAGGGAGAAGAAAGGAGGAGTTGGTTTCCCTGAGATGTAGAGCTGAGTGTCATCTGCATAGCAATGAAAATTAACATTTTTCTGGAAGATATAGCCAAGTGGGGAGGATGTAGGTGATAAAAAGAAGGAGGCCCATGCAGATCCCTGGAGAACACCTAAAGAGAAGAGGTTTGGAAGGAGAATGACTTGAACTTAATGAACTGAGTGTGGCCAGAGAGAGAGAGAGATATGAGTGGTGTGTGGGTGATCCCGAGAGAAGATAATCTACTAAGGAGGATGGTGTGAGATATAGTATCAAAGGCTGCACTCAGATCTAGAAGAATGTGGATGGAAAGAAGACCAGAATCTGCTGCAACGAGGTCATTACTGATTTCTAAGAGTGTAGATTCAGTGCTGTGGATTGGGTGGAAACCAGACTGGAATTGCTTCATACAGATTGTTATGAGTTAAATGAGTATAAAGTTGTGAAGTAACTATTTTCTCAAGGATTTTGGAAAGAAAGGACATGTTGGGAAAAGGATGGAAATTATCAAAATTGTTTGGATCTGAACCAGGGTTTTTATTTAATATTGTTTTAATGATAGCAATTTTTAAAGGGACAGTTTCACTGGTAAGTGAGGAGTGGATTGTAAAAATGATAATTGGAAAGGAGAAAGGGGGTGTGGGGGGCAAGCTTTGTGTTTTTAACTTAAAAAATATGAATAAAAGGAAAACTGGATAAAAGAATTCAATCAATGACCACTGATTGATGCATCAAAGTGTTGCATAGATTCCTGTGAAGAAATAAATAACCACATTTGATTGCTTTGCTGCATCCAGCACATCACACATCAATACAGCTCCATTTATGTTAATAATGACAAAACTCTTAAATAAATATGTACCACTGTGTTGTCATCCTCTCTAAACTGTAGGACTGAAAAAATGGTTGCATTTATTTATTGAGCAAATCATGTGAAAGAGCTTTTGCCTTGATGTGGATCTGTTATTTTTAAAGTGGCCGTTGTCTTCTGTATGGTTTATTGTATTTTTTGAGGCATTTGATGTTGCTACAGGAAGTGTCCACGGGGAGTTTCACCATGGCGAGGGAGCACAGACTTGTGGGAAAAATACAAGCTCAGCACATGAAATTATAAGTTGCTCAATAGAATGGAAAGGTGCAACCATTCAATACTTCGAGCGTACTTTGTTAAATCTTTGTTTTAGGGACAACTGTTAGTCAAATTTGGCCATATTTATTTCCGTTTTATGGGATATCACAGAAGCACTGAAGGCCAGACTCAAGGAGCATGTAACCTTGCGCAATGAATAAAATTTGGACCATGATTGCCTACAGCCTTGGACTGTGCAGGGCTACTGATACATATCCATGCTCATGTATCAACATCAAAATGCAGGAATAAATTATATTTTGGTTTAAACTCTTTTGAAATGCATCTCTGCACAGCAATGTCATGGTCTGTATTTGTGCATATTTATCAGAGTAAAGTGTGTGTGCATGATTCCTGTGTGTCTAGAAGGTGGGTTTTACAGCCTGTGTCTGCTTCTGATCCTGCGTGATGGGCAAAGTCTTCAGAAAGCGACAACCTTGTTAAAACACACTGCGGGAGCTCAGAAGGAATAAATAGAAGAAAAGGAAGAGAAGTGTGGGGGGTGGAATCAACACACTGAAACATGGTTTGTCTAACAATGTATCGCCTGCTGAGCCTTTAAAAGATTAAAATGTCAGATTTTTTTCTTATTCCTCATTAGGATGTGTCTTGGAAGTTCCTCTTGTTGAGGATGTTTGATGCCGTTACATTTTGTTAATGTTGGTAACAATAGGCTTTTTCTTTCAGCATGAAACAGCTTGTTCCACATGTCACTACAAACGATCGGATCCTTCTCTCTGCAGTCAAATCTCCTCCTCAGCACCTGTGCTCCCTTTCTGACGGATCCCATGCTAATGTGTATACCACTGAACTGTACAGGATGAACTAAAAGATAATGTGCACCGTGTGGCTATGCTAACATTTCTGAGTAATGAACATGACGGGCCGTCTGTCTGGATCACCTGATGAGAGTAAAAGTAAAATGAAATAAGATCTTATCCTTAATTGGAATGCTCTCCTCCTGTGGGAACAACGACACTGGAAAGTCAATGTGGTGTAAAACCGGAGCTTGTCCGTGTGACTGGTCTCTGCAGTTTTTAGCTTCAGCAGTGTTTATTAAGCTCTCCCATGAGCTTAGTTGGAGACGAGAAGTAGCTCCGTGCAGTGAAGAAACATTGTCTTTGAACATTTGGCTTAATGTACAACATCCAGAGAAAAACCACCTACACTTCAGGCTATCCATCCAGAGCATGTTGGCATACTTTGTACTTTTAAGCATTTTCCAAATGTAGTTATCTGTGTAAATATCCACATCAAGAGAAGGCTTAATGACTTGCATAGAAACTTGTGACTTTTATCTTTGTTATACCTTTGATTAAGAAGTATTTAGTCAGCAACAGAACTGCGGTGCAGTGTTACAGCCTACAAGCTCCCCGTTATGTTTGTAGCATACTGATGAATCATTCATTTACCATTTCTCAGTCGATTTCTCTCTTTAACTTTGTTCTTCTAATCAACATTGTTTCATCGCATTATTACTGTTGAACTGCTAACTTCAGCTTCCTCTGCACAATCACTCTTTAATTTGAAATCAGCTTATTTCCAACGCACGTCTGACCTTTGGATGCCAGCCAGGAAACAGCCACATCGTGCACTTTGTCGTCCAGCTTAATAAAAGCTTCTGTGTATCCAACCAGCCTACATTTCAACCATAACTAATGCTGCTTACTCTGTAATTAAGCTGCAACACACTAAAGTGGAGTAAAGGAAATGTAACAGACCAGAAGCTGCTTTCTTTACTTGAACCTTTTGAAAAGGACTTTTTATTTATGCCTGATATGTAATGATATTAAATATAAAATGTTATGTTAAATAGAACGCTAATTGCTTCATCATACTGCAGCTTGACAGGTGAGGATGGTTTGTTCTGTACATTATGTAGGAATGAACTGGAAACACTGGGAAAATAAACAACATTCTGAAAAATCACTAAGTATATATACCATAATATAAATTCTATGCTTGTCCTTTTATCTGCATGATTGTCAGCCTGTGTTTATGTCCAAGTATGCTAATTTGACATTTGGATGCATTTTTGTAAACAACCTCATCCTCTTGTATCCATATTCTGTGTATTATAGTACAGGTGTTGAGTATGTGGAACTATTTGAGGATAGTAAACATTCATTGAAAGTACTCACATGGACATTTCAGAAACTGGTAACTAAACATAGATATCTTGGTGGAAATATCTGTTTAACTTATTGTGCAGGATTTGTTGCTGGTGCTAAAGGAAGGACGGAGAGGGGGAGAACTCTGTGGTTCCTGGCAGCCCAATATGGAGGCTGAGCAGAGTAGCCTGAGATTCCCAGGGCTTGTCCTCTGAGGAGGCCTGTTTGGGGTAAGAGCATGTGATCTTCTGGAGCTCAGAGGGAAGAAGAGGCAGATAGACAGGGCAGGGGAAGTCCTAAGAGTTTCTGTATGAAGTTGGGAGTGTAGCTGCCTGGAAAGGAGGATCCTGACTTTCAGAGTTAACCCATAAATGAATAGTTTTGTGTCACATTGTCCTCAACAAAGGGTTCATAAATAACATCAGACTTTTACAAAAATGAGTTAAAATCCACACAGAGAGCTGGGATGTGTTTGAGATTCATACAACCCCAATTCCAATGAAGCTGGGACATTGTGCATAGAAATAGAAACAGAAAATGAGGATTTGTGAATCCTTTTTAATCTGTGTTTAACTGAATGTGCTACAAATACAAGACATTTTATTTTCAGAATGAGAATTTTTATAGTTTTTTGCAAATATTTACTCATTTTAAATTTGATCGCAGTGACATGTTCCATTTAATACTGTGTCATTTGTGTGTATTTGGCATGTTTTTTCACATCACCGTACTCTGTTTTTATTTATGTTTTACACAATGTTCCAACTACAGTAGATTTGTGATTTTTAAATGCTCAGCAAAATGTATTAATAGACTTTAGTTTATACTGTTTTCAAGTTTTATTGATAAGAATTGATGGAAAACAATTTCCAGCAATGAAATTCTTCCTCTCGGTACTGCAGAAACATTATGCCCTTACATTGAAAAATGAGAAATTAAACAAAACTAGATAAAGAAGCAGCAGAATATAACGATAAAAATACACTGCTGCTAATTTTACCAGCTCATATGGAAGTAAAAAATTAAATGGAAAAAAAGAGATTTATTTATGTCTAAACTGAATGACAAGCCCAACATAACGTTTACTTATTTATCACCAGCTTCTGCATAAAATGCAGTAAAATTGAAACCCGATGACAGCTGGACATCATACATGCCGTAGGGGGAGTTTGACCCCTGTGAAGTAATGATGCTGCTTCTTGCCTATCCACTGCGCTGCTTTACATAAGATGCAGATTTCCCATTTTGGATTGATGAGGGAGCTTAACTCTGAGTATCTCTGCTTTGTTTCTTTGTCCATGAATGAGGGGGAGATGTAAAAAAAATATTTGAAATAATGCCTGACTTTGGGAAAAGGTTGGAACGGAAGATCTGAGAAATGTCTTCTGATCCACGCAGCAAATTTCATAAGTGTAAGCCACAAATTAGATATTACAAAATATATGTCAAGAGACAGGAGGACAAAGTGGCAAATAAAATGTCGTACCTTTCTGTTAACCTGAGTGGAAGCTCTATCTCTCCCCACAAGATCCCAGAGAGCCCCTTGGCTGCTGAGAAAGTAATTCAGGAGGAAATCAAAAATGGTTTCGCTCCACTTGTCTCATGGACAGTCTCACTAATAGCCAGCCTGACATTGGCTTTCAGTTGCCTTTTCTCCACCCTTCTGTGACGGAGGCATAATATCTTCCCCTGCACTTGAATGTGATCTGTCCTATAACACACACAAGGAGAACTGTTCTCTTCATCTGTTTTTGTCTCTCATGCTTCTTTAGCATTTTAAAGCATATGTAATAAAAACCATTATAATGTGAAATGGGTCACGTAAGAAACTAGGGAAACATATATTTTCTTGTTGAAACCTTCCTGTGCATTTACATGAAGAACTCATACATCACCTTGAAAGTGGTGCTTTTAACAACAATGCTACGATGCACTGATCAAAAAGCACCCTCGTGAGAGTAGTAGCAGGGAGTACTGGAGTGTTTATTCGGCCCAGTAATGCATCGAGCTAATTAGTAAGAGTCTTTAAGAGGAAAGAGGCTGGAAAATTCTCATCATCACTTACGTCTAACTCTCTGTACTTAAATGAAGTGCTATTTTTCATGTCAGCACAGGAGATAAAATAGCAAGCCATGAGGTGGGCTTGACAGCTAGTGTTCAGGACACCAAAGTGATGGTTGTGTTTGAGATAGTCTGAATGTTAAAGGGTTTCCTCCCACACTCAAGTTGAAAGGCCTACTGCATTGGAAATAGATCTAAGTCCCATTTACAACCACCGTAGATGCCTTCTTTCCTTCCTCTGTCCTTCCACCTTTCAATCATTTTCTTACCTCACCCTCCTATGAACAATCTTCTGCCCCCTGATCATGGTACTTTATGTCCTAATGTTAGGCATCTGTGCCAGTGCCCAAACATTTACAATGAAGACGCCGGGGACCACATTAAAAAGCGTTTCGAATCTGGTGGAGCTGGACGCGAGCCAAGACTCAGATGATGATAATATGCGTGTGACATGGACAGCTAAGGAATAGAAAAGAATTGTAGCCATGTAAATAGAAATGTATGAACTGCTGCTATTATGGACTGTCACCCAGCAACTCAAGGAAAGACATTGTGTGGGATCCTTGAACATAGCAATCACTGTTTTTCTGGCCAGAATGGGGGCCAAAGATTAAAGACTTAAGAAAAGGAAATTAAATGAACACAGAGTGCCTGGATTATTCATATAAATGAGAGCAACATCTCAGTCGAGATGTCCTTATTATGCTTTTAAACTAAAGACTTAAGTAACAAGGACAATATTTATTTCCTCACTAAGGGAATTTCATGCCATGCACCAGGTTCTATAGAGGGTTTTATATTTATTCAGCCTCCACACATCTGTCACTTTCCACCAACTTACTCTGAGATAGGTCCAAATTGCTTCATTTCCTAACCCAGACTTTGGCTTTTATTATTCTATTTTTCTTTTTACTTGTCTTGTCCAGCATTAAAGTAGGCAGAATGATGGTCTGGCTGCTGGGTTGCATTGGACACATTTGCCTTGTCAAGAGGAGCTTTTTGTTTGGCTTTTATTAAGGTAACATGATGGTAGTGATGAGAAATAATGAAAGTAGCTGATTATATTAAAACCCTCATTGCCATTTGGTGAAATGCACCCATCAAGCTGGTTTCATGGGATATGATGCTTAACTAATTAGAGTCACAAACCTGTGGAAGTTTTTTCATCCATTTTCTTAAACGCTTCATTCAGTTCAGGGCCACGGGCAGCTGGAGCTTATCCCAATATTCATCGGGTGAGAGGCAGGGAACAAGCAGATAAACAACCAGGTACACTAACATTCACTCCTAGGGACAATAAAGAACAACCAATCAACCTAACATGCATATTTGTGGATGGTGGAGGAAGCTGGAGTACCGGAGAGAACCCACGCTAACATGGGGAGAACCTGAAAGTCCACACTTACCCAGTCGAGGCTCAAATCAGCGACATTCTACAGCACTAACCACTGTGACACAGTGCAGCCCATGGACGATGTTATGCAAATTTGTTAGAAAGATTTGTCAAAGCTGTGGATTAATGTGCTTTCTTGCATGGGTCTCAAACTTTCAATTTTTAGCAATTGTGAATGTTGCCTTGGGATCATGCCAATGTACAGAAAGTATGTGGGCATCAACTTGATAACACTTCAGACAAATGTGTCCACCCCACACAGAAAGTGAGCATAAGTAAGTCTTCAGGCTACACCCTAGAATGTAATCATGGTGAGCTGGAGACAAAAGGAAGGTAAACAGGTTTTATTGTAAGTAATAAGGGATTGCCTGAAACCTGTCAGGAAGGTGGAGGAGTCCAGGAGGGTTGCAGGAAAGAGGAGCAGGATGGCAGGGTGTGGGGTATCCAGGACAACAGTGCACGCAGAAGCAGCAGGAACAAGCATGGGTGTGTACTCAATATCCAATGAAGGTAGGACTTTAAGCTGAGGGATATAAGGCTGTGAGGGAATCAGGAACAGTTGCAGGTGATCAGGGGTAATTAGTCTGCTGGCAGGTGATGGTGATTGGGCTGATAGAGTTCAGAGCAGGGCATGACATAGAGGGGAGGGGGGAATTAATAAAAAAATGAATGCTGTTGGAATTTTTTTTGATTGGGCTCCCAAGTTAATGTTCAGCAGAAGATGAAGTGAGACAACTTCCATGTCAAAGAGGAGAAAATATGAGAAAATTTTACCTTCTGGCTTCTTCTGCACAGTGGTTGGCAGTGAGGAGAGATGCAATGTGTTGTCTGTCTTAAAGTGCTAAATTGTGACAGTTCGAAGCCTACGAAGCTAAGACGCCACTTGCAGACACAACATCCAGATCACAAGGGAAAGTCAGCTGACAAAAACTCTTAAAATGTTGTGCCCAATGACGTCTCTTTACATCCTTACCTCTCTGCACATTATTGTGGAGGAAATTTTACTTTCTTGTGCAATTATTGATCCAGCAGCCAACAAACTACAGGAAATTTCTGTCGAATAATATAATCAGCAGGCACATTTATGACATAAATAAAAGATTTAGAGAAGCCGCGTGATGATAAAGTTCATGACAGACCCCTTTCTCTGCAGATGGATGGAACTACGGACTGTAACAAGGATTGTTAACTGTTAAGTCATGACAGATGCATAGATGGAGATCAGATGAGGTAAGGATTTCTTTTCTGCAAACACGCCCCTGGCAGAGCAATGGCAGAAGAAAAAATCATTTACTATTGAAAAATGTCAATCTGAAATGGGACGACTGTGTAAAGATCTGCGCAGACAGAGAAACGAGGGCTTCAAGCGCTTGTCAGGGACAACTACCCTGTAGTGGAGTGAACGCACTGCATGATGCACCGTGAAGCACTGGCATGAAAACAGCTGAGTCAAGAGCTGAATGAATGACTGATGTCATTGCTACAGTCAACTATGTGAACACACAGCCTGCTGAAACCTGGATTTCTTTGGCTCGTTACCAGGAAATCGGCAAAGACCTCACAGCTGTTCTGTTTCACAGCGAGTCCCGATGGCTGTCAGGGAAGATGCGTCTGACAACAGAGACAATGAAATGTCCTCAAACAGGACAAAATTCATTTTAAAAAAACCATTTAGCCCAGAGAGTTTACAGAACAGTTACACTGACAGCAAAGGATACCGTTATAGATAAGAAACAGGAAAACTTGTTACACCTGAAAGAATAATTATGTAAAGGTAGTTTGTTGTTTGGTTAGGAACTTGTACACACAAAAAGATGCGATAGAGAAATAAAGGAATCTTTTACTTCTACTTTAGTTGCAGATGGTGTTGTGTTAATGTGCTTCACAAATAAAGTTGAGTTTGGTTTAATAGTGTAACCTTTCATTTATTACACCTCCAAAACCAGTTGAGGTGTAAAACAGGCAACATTAGAGTTTGAAAATGAACATCTGTGCATATATATGTGTTTGTGTGCGGGCGCCGGGTGGGTTTGGATGGGTTTGAGGGGCCCGGTAAAAAAAAAAAAAAAAAAATTGACAATCATTTCCCTAGAGGCATTGGCTAGCCGAACTGTCATAACCCTAATGTCTAGTGGCTCTTACAGCAAATATTAACTAACTTAGATTTTCAAATATGAACCAAAAAGTCCCAAAAGGACCGGATAACTGCACACATGCCAGGGCATGTGATGATCCACAAAAACAGAAAGCAGCTGGGTGCTCACTTTAGTTTGCACAATGCTTAGCATCATAAGGGGTTGCAAAGAGGAAAGCCATAAAGACCACTGTGGAGGCTACAGAGAGAGCTTCCAGGTTACTTTTGATCAGAAGAAATGATAAGTGAACCAGTGGGGACAAAAGCCAGGTCTTGGACAACTCTGTCACAGCAGCTGGAATCTGTTCCTACATTTGCAAAGAATAAAGCCAACATTTTATTTTCTCTGGTGGCATTTCGCAAAATCCCTAAAGGTCTGTAGTGTAGCAGATGCAGAGATTACCCTGAATGAGGGAATGTTTTGTTTACAACCTCCCAATGACTGAACTAAAAACACTATCAGAATAATACACGTAAAGCCACCAGGCATATAACATGGACATATAATCACAGCCAAGTTTGTAGTCTGTACTGCAGATCCTCTCAATCTCAGTAACATGTCAAGGATAACACCATCTGTTGTTGACAAAAGAACATCTATTTTATCTCCTTGTGACCCCACTTTTCCAGACAACAGAGGAAAATAACTTTCTCTTTGCCTCGATCCTTCCCTGCATCCTTTTTTCTTTCCGCTTCAACTGAGATATTTGGTGTGCTATCTTGTTCATTAGTTGGATTTTGGAGAGCTCTGTCTGTTCATCCTACTTGTAAACAACTCTTCTCTTGGCATGTTTATCCAGACGTGGAAAGTTTCCAAAGTACAAGGAGAAGTCATTCCTGCTGCACAGCTTCCAAACCAGCTTGTAAAATGTTCTTTTCAAAAATTCAGTCAAGAAACTTTTGAAAAAAAGAGCCTCAACAACATGAAAATAATCAGATAAGACAAAATAAAAGATCATAAGCCTTTTAAAGTACTTTCACTTCATTACTATGTTGTTTTATTAGAATTGGGTCCAATTACTTATTTAAAACACATTGTTACAAGTGATAAAACTACACATAAGAATGTAAAATGTACAATAAAAGCAGAAAATAAAAGCCATGACTGTAGTTATCACTATCCTATACAAAATATGTAAAAACAAGGCCTATGCCAGTGGAATCGATGGCTAGCATCTATTCCCAACTGTTAGAGGGATGTTAAACAATTTTCTAATAGCATTTTACTGTATGTTTCTTGTATCGTTTTACCATTTGCATCCATTGCAAGGGAGGGATAGTCACGTGACTCACAAGGGCCATAATTAAAGTGCTTTTTCAACGGCTCTCCAACCTCTAAAACTGAATTTTAGTCTTAGTAAATATCACTGAAGACAACATTTCTTAGTCTGAGAGCAAAAATTAAGGTGTTTTTTTTTTTAGATTTAGGCAGAAACACTGCCTCAATGGACTGCACTGGCAGTTTAAAACACAAAATAAAGTTCTGTTTTAAAAAACAACAAAACAAAAAAAAAATACATATAATTGTAAAATAGAAAGAAATAATAAACAGACACGAATAAAGATTTATTCAGCCCATTTTTAGGTTATATCAGATATCTCATAGTTCCTTTTATTGCAAAAGGAGCCCTTGCCTCTCAGACTGCTGGTTTGGTTATCAGTACCCTCTCCTATGGAACCACCTCGTAGCTTCCTTTTTGAATCTATTGGTTTCTGTAGTGCAGGGTGGTGCAGATGGTTGCGCTGTGGCCTCACAGCAAAAGGGTAGCTGGTTCGAGGCTCTGCTGCAGGGAGGTCTGAACAGCAGGTACTCCTACTGTCCAAAGATGTGCACGTTAGATGGTGGCCTGTCTGCGTGGAGTTTGCATCTTCTCCCCGCGTTAGCATGGGTTCTCTCCGGGTACTCCGGCTTCCTCCCACAGTCCAAAGACATGCACCTTTGGGATAGGCTGATTGGAGACTCTAAATTGACCTTAGGTGTGAGTGTGTGTGTGAATGGTTGTTCGTCTATGTGTGTGCCCTATTGATAGACTGGCAACCTGTCCAGGGTGTACCCCTCGCCTCTCGCCCGTTGGCTGCTGGGATTGGCTCCTGCCCCCCGGCGACCCCGTTTGGGAATAAGCGGTAGAAAATGGATGGATGGATGGATGGATTTGAATATATGGTTCTATAAAATGCCCTGAAATGACATTTCTGTGAAGTGGGGCTTTACAAAAAGAGCTAAATTCGATCATTTATATGACTGCTTGATCTTAAAGTAATTAACCTGATTTTTATATCAACCTCCATTTGTATATTCTCGGATATTCTGGACACGACCGGAGGGGCTGAAGAGAACACAAACAGAACATAAGGAAGAGACAGAAACACACAACAATGAAAAAAACGCAATCTAACCACCAATACTTTCCCATCCGTCACACCTGTACAGAAAAAAAAAAGGATCTCATGAGCTCCCGCAGAGTAAAAGAGTAGGAATAAGGAAGAATGACTGAGACACTGTTACTGAATAATCTAAAAGAGATCTTGGTGACTGTGTCATCATGCAGAACGTACGAGGTGAGAAGTGATCGCAGGAAAGTTAACATGCTCAGGAAACCCCCTCTACACAAAAGGTCAGGCCAGGACAATCCCGAGACCAGGACAAATGGCAGCCGGTCCCAAACAAGGACCCCAGCCACCCCACCACAGAGCCAGCCCACCATCCACCCAGGAGGCGGAACAGGGAGGTCCCGGCCAGAGCCCCTTGCAAACAACCTCTGTTGACGAAGATGCTGTACAAAGCAAAGCAATTCACATACCTAGGCCATAACATTATAAAAAACAACATACAAGTGTATAAAAAAACTACAGTAACATAACATAAAACATGATAATATAAATACAATAAAAGCTTAACTAATATTTTCAAGCTGGAAGAAAAACCAGAGAAAAGTTGTCTTTTTAATATTGATTTAAAATACTCAATGTTATGTACTTATCTTAGGGGCGCAGGTGTAGTGTGGATTAGTGAGTCATGGGTTTGGTTCCCACTGCGCCTGAAGTCAGCATGCCGAACTGTCGTTGAGCAAGAAACCCCAGTTGCTCCTGCTGGCCTGGCTAGCGACGGTTTGCATGGCAGCTCTGCTGCCATCAGTGTGTGAATGTGTGTATGAATGGGTGGATTGCAGGACCTGTAAAGCGCTTTATTCATTGAAAAATTAATTGCTATTAAGTGCTATATAAGTGAACGCCATTGAATGCCATCTGAAATTGTTTCTGTATTTGCAGCGCAATTTGTATTTGCAGCACATTTTTTATATGCAGAATATTTCTGTATTTGCAGCATGTTTCTATTATGCAGTATGTTTTTTGCATTTATAGCATGTTTCTGTATTTGCAACACATTTTTTATTTGTGTAGGCCTTCTGAGTGGGCTCTGGGTTCTTTCACTGCAGTACACTAATGTACCTCTAAATTTACTTCACTCTTTTTATATATATAATTTGGATCCAGAAACTAGACCACTAAGCGATACTAAGCACTAAAATGGACACCAGTAATTAATTAATAAGTAAATGAACACCAAAGACAGGATAAAGTAGGACAAATAACCCCCCAATTCAATAGGAAAATAATAATAATAGAAATAATAATATGCCAGTTCTTAGAATTTCACAATCACAGTAATTTTCACCTTATAACTAAAACCCAAAACTGTCCAACACAATATATCAAGACTATTGCTAACTATTAACTAAACTAGTTTTAAAGCCGGCACAATTACACCCTACGTTGCAGGCCTGTGACGATGCTAGTGCACGTGGGGACCCGAAAGCTACTGGGCTGTTTCGCTCCAGAGCTAAAATAAAAGGGAATTTGGTAACTTGCGAAACGTGTTCATCCCTCTCGACAAATCCAGAAAACAGGGTGTCTTGACTCAGTGATCGCAGCTCAGAGCTCCTGGTGCAGCAGTGCAAAGGATATGAAGGTGGGTGGTCTACACCGGATCCAACGCAACTTTTTTTTTCTCGTCTCCAACGCTGCCAGGGGTACACTGAGTGGCGCGGGCAAAGTGACTACCTGGTGGGTGTCCGTCGTTGTCCAGTCCAGTAACGACCTCCTGCAGTCTCCCCCAGGTCTGACAGGATTAGCAAAACAGCCGCCTGCACAAGTCTTCTCAGGGAGCGGG
>JBAMHX010000008.1:994161-1005616 GCA_037177515.1 Pseudomugil tenellus | reverse complement strand
CTACATCACTCACATGTATGGAAGGAAAGATGACAACAGACCCCAGGTTAAAAAAAAGCGAAGTTCTCCTTTAAGGACCAGAGTTTCCCAACCTTGCTCTAAATGGGGAGTCTTAAGCAAATAAAAAGAAAACATGGATGGATGCTTGTGTTTGATATTTATAGGATGTCTTCGCGTGTGTGGTGGTGAAGAGGCTGCAGTTAAAGTAAAAATGTTACATTGCAAACTCTGTTCAACCATTAAAATACACATTCGCGCTCAGGTCTGCTGAATCTTTGCAGCACTGGAGCTTTTCTCTATCACACTTACACACACACACACACACACTGTTTGGAGACAGCCTGGGGTTGAGGACATGAGGACATTTTAAGTGGTGTGTGTGCTTCAGTGTGTGTGGGCTGGCCCGACATAGCTGATTAAATTTAGTGAAGAGCTTTTGATAAATGTAGTGCATTTTTTGCATTTGTTTTATACCCAACATTAAATCATGTTGAGATAGTTACTGGAAGTGGCTGCATGAAGAACAGTGCAAAACATTTTCAGTAGTGGGTCACTGTGATTTTTATGAATGTGGGTTTCAGGCATATTCCTCAGAATAAGCACTGAATTGCTCCTTTTGTTTGGATCTCAGTCTTTGTCATCTTTCCCTGGTGTCATTGCTTCATTGGTACTTGTCTCTTTAGCATTAGCATTGTCTCTTAGCTCAGCCTCATCCTTCAGCTTTCTTGGCTCAAACAGTAACTCTGTGATTGCTGGGGTAATGAACCACCTCTGGCTTTTAACCTCTCCCATACTAGCTGGCCAAACACAGGCAGTCTTTTGGCTGCAACTCCCTACATCCTCCTAACAAGCAGCAGTGATGTTCCCCTGGCTGACAGCCACAAAGCACTGGACCAACAAATGTCTACAGTGAACACTGCCACATCTTTATCCACTGTTTGAGAAATTGCATTTCCTCTCTGCTGGAGGACATGAATGTTTATGCGTTACTTTATCCACTGTGTTTGATACACCACACCGCAGCTGTTTCCCAATAAGGTGGTCTTTAGCTCTGTCTGGCATACTGTCCTTGTATGCATTCCCTGGCCTCTGGCCAGTACAGAGTGTCATTTTTCCACCATTACAAGTCCTCCAATGCCCCAGTCACCAAAACCATGTCCTGCCTCCACCTCCTCATTGCCCCCTTTCGCCCCGAGATGCATTCTGGTCATTTTCTGTGTGGTTTGTTTTGGCAGCAGCTCAGTGAGCCGTCAAGGCCATTTAATGGCTGGGTGCTCCCTGGCTCAGTGGTGTTGTCTCTCATATTGCCAGAGCCTGGCACACACTCTCCTCCCCTGCAGCCTGCAAAACACAAGAACAAATGGCAGCATTCTTCACACACACACACAGAAATATCCCAGAAGAGGTTGGATAGGGCTCATATGACATATACTTTCTACCTCTGAAACATTTGGACTGCATGCATGTTTCCAAGTACATCACATAACATGTACTGATGAAGAAATACTTCATAGAATTCTCTGGTATGAAGGGATTTGAAATGGTTGTATCTGATTTCATTTAGAGAACATGCACTTACGTAACGTAATACTTTAATACAAGTGTGTTACAATTAATTACTCTGGAAGGTATTAACTTAGTACATCTAGTACTACTGAGAGGAACTTTCAAACATAAAAAGGATTATAAGAGTCCAGTGTGACATATTTGATGCATACAGCTTCTGAGAAATTTTATGGAAAAAAGTTTGCTTAAAATCCTGTTGAAAACAATCTGATACTTGTCTTCTTCCCCCCCCCATTAGATACCAGGAAGCAGAGTAATATACTAAAATAATTTTAGCACATATAGTAATAAATAGTAACCATCCATTTATTTTTGCATTTGTTAGAAGGACAAATACAGACTGCATATTAAATCTTCATTATTTTTTTCATGGAAACATAAAGGGTGAATAACCACATTTCATTTACATAATATAACTAGTATATGCTAGTATTACTAGCATAATATTTCTTTCTTTCTTTCTTTCTTTCTTTCTTTCTTTCTTTCTTTCTTATTTGACGGAAGATCATACTTCTCCATAAAGCCCCATTAAACCCATCACGTTGTCAGATTGTGAAAATCTCTGAAAGTCATACAGACCTGGATGATTGGATTTTCTCATAAATTCAGACACACTGAGGTTGTTTTCTATGAATGCCATAACTTCAGAAAGACAAAGTATGGCTTTGAATTTACTCAGGATTGGTATAACCTTTTCTTTCTTTACTACTTTAATGGAAATTCAGTTGTTTTGTACCAGACTCTGCTCTGTGTCATGCCCTGCTCCAGCCTATCAGCCCAATCACTGTCACCAGACTCATTATCCCTGATCACCTGCACCTGTTCCTAAATCCCTTTATATCCCTCAGCTTACAGTCATTTCTTTGTCGGACATTGAATGAACGTAAACACATGGTTGTTCCTGCTGCTTTTGCCTTCCCTGTTCTGGATACACCACCACCTTCCTTTTGGCTCCGGCTCTCCATCATTACACTTTGTGGCTTAGAAAACAGGTTCTGGACCTGGTGGTTGAGCAGATCCTAAATGCTGCAGCGTGTTTTATGATGAGAATCATCATTAGATCTTTTTTCTCCAGTTCTGTCTGCATCAGATCCCAAATACAAGATATATTTTAAAATTATTCTCCTTCTGTGACCCTCTTAGTGACCAAGCTAGGGACGGGTGTTTTGATAAATGGGAGTCAATACTTTGATATTTGTGGGTCAAAATATTGGATTTGATTCAAATTTAGATATTGCGAAAGAACAGTGTGAATACAAAAGATGCCATCTGTTCTCATTGCTGAGAATTAAAACTGCATGCAAAAGCAAACCATGGTGTATTCCTTCCAAGACATTGGTGTTACATGTGTATGGTACCTTATCAGATATCATGATGAAAAATAACATCAACAGAGCAAATTTTCATCTAGTTCCAGAGTTTCGCAACAGAGCACTTTATTGTCAGACAGCAGGTTTTTGCAGTCTGTTGAAGTCAAATGGCAGGCAGAACCCTCAGTTATTAGATCCTTGTCTTTAGAAGCAGCTCCCAGATCGGGTTTGGCTGATTCTCTCTACTTTTAAGATGTGGTATAAAGCCTTCCTTTTTGATACATTTTATAGCTAGCCATTCCTTAGTTAGCCTGTCGCAGGCCAATAAAGAAAACTCTATGATGCACTGAGCACATTCTTCCATTTCCATGTGTTTCCTCTTTAAGTATTAAATCTGCTGTCTTTTCTCTCACCAGGTCTCCATGGGTAAAGGTTGTGCCGCTTGTTGATCCATCATTCATGCTTCAATTGGCTTATATGAGCACTTATTTGGAATGATGTCAATTTGTTTTAGTTGGATAGCAATGAATTGGCTTTAATTAATTATCTCTGTGAGGTGCCTTGAGGTGACTATAATGTATTGCTTAGTAAGAACTGAACAAGTTAACATATTTCCATTACTGCATGCAGAAACAGTCATTTTCTTGACAGCAAACTAATGCTTGGGCTTTAAGCTTACAAACAAATGAGGAAACTTGAAAGAAACCACATCAATAAAAATATAAAAATGACTTCTATTAACAACGTTGTAATCTGTTCAAGCAAAAGGTTTTGTAGCTAAATATAAGCAAACTGTTTTACAGACTGCTTCTGATGTTTTACAGCTGGAATATTTAACAGCTGCTTGTTTAAGTTTCACTTTATTCTTGTTTGATTCCACTATAAAAATAAAATACTTAAATATGAGTATAAAGATTTAAATTGGGAATTTTTTAACTTTGATTGTAGGAAATTATCTTTCCATGCAGTAGGATGTGTAAGTTCCTAGATTTTATACACTAAGAAAATATTTTAACCCTTAACACCTGACCTAAGAGGAACTAGGCAGAAAAGTCAGATTTTTAAAATCTAAAGTCTTTATTTCACTTTCTGAGAAAATCTGGAAAAAATCAACAATTCATTTTCTGGTATTTTCACTATTTATAACTTTGTGATCATTGTAGTGTAATCCTTTTGTTTGTGGTGTTCACCAGGAGGCAGGAGACCAGTATCATATGGTGTATAACATGGTTTTAAATAAAAAAATGTCTCAGAAACTGCATGTATCAAATATGATTTAAGGCTTCAAGGGGTTCAAACAAGTTGTGAAAGTGAAAAAAACCTCACTGAAAAAACTCTTAAAATAAGAAGATTTTTCTTCATTTGAGAATTGAATTGAAATATTATTTCTTATTTCATTATACATTTTTTTTCTAATTTCAGAGAAGTCTGTGTGTGCAAATAAGTCCTGGGATGTATTCAAACTAGAATGGGGTGTGATAGATCCAACATGATCTGAGTGGGATAATGTCAGAGTAAGGTAACTCAATATGCATGTAAAATTAACATGTTTAAGATTCATGTTCAAAGTGAGGTCAAAACAAGATTGTGAAAACATTTTGGCTGAATATAAGATCACAGACTGAAGAAACTGTTGGGGTCCATTGAATATACAAATACATTTGTAAGAAATGTTGATTGATTTAGATTCAATCAGTCCATATTCTGTCTGAACAGGACTCCATCCCAGGTCACTCCTAAATCCCAGGTTTTCCTCCACATCCAGCAAGATCATGCTGAAATATTTAAATGTTGTCAGGCATTGGACCAATGTCAAGGCCCTGGTTTGCAACCAAATACAAACATTAAACTAATTAAATTATACATTTAGGGCCGAAAGTTTTCATTTTGCGTGTACTAATATATATAAGTGCAATAAAAAAAAAAAAATAATTGCCTTGCACAGAGAAACAGAGTACGCACTGTTAGCTTTTATCAGGCACATGTTGAAATACAAGGATATTTTAATTGTCATTAACAGAAAAAAAATATTATTATATTTGAGGATATAAAAACACAATGAGTTTTTTTCTCTAAAACTAACTACATATATACTAGGATAAATGTAGTTAGTGGTCAAGTTGATTTCACTGAAGTAGCTGGGATGTAGTCTGATCTGATGATTATTGGTGTAAAGAAGCCAATGCAAAGACATTTGGACTTTCTTGTTAACCTGATAACGTGAGACAACCTGCTTCTTGTTGACTCACAGTAAGTCTGCTCGGGATGCAAATTAGGATTCACATCTGGGAAAAGAGACCCGTATTCAAACAGTCAATCTGGCTGCTTCTGCTTGTCATGGAAGCTGCAGTTTAACAGTTGAACATCATCGTAAACAACGCCAATGCTGTCGGAAGCAACGGTTCGGGGTTTATCCTGGAATAGACACAATACAATAACATAAAGCCGCACACGCTCAGTCACAAAGCTCAGCCTGGTGTGAAAACTTTGAACCAGCCCGGTTTGTCATCAGGACAAGATGCATCTGAGGTCATGACCTTTTATTTGCACTTGATTTGAGGTCACTGAGAGATATAGCCGAAAATATGATTTTTCGTGCATAAAGTGCCATCTGGTGGGGAAACTTAAATTCCAGTCGTCCCCGTGGGCACATAAACAGGTATACTCAGAATTCTTACTGAATCTGATTTAGAAACAAGACTATGTCTGTTAGGGTTTTGGGTTAGTTGCGTTGGTTTCCTGTTTTATTTTGTAGTTTTTCCCGTTTTGCCCGTTGCTTTATGTTCAGCTTCCTGTTGTTCATTAGTTTACCTGGGTTGATTTTGGTAATTGTTTTCACCTGTCCCTCGTTTGTTTCATATGTATTTAAGTTCCTTGGTTTGTCTGTTTAGTAACTCGGTCTTGTTAATAAATCTGTTAATCTTCACCCTGGCTGCCTCCTGCTTCACCTCCTCACCTGCATTTGGGTCCACCACCTACCCTCATCCTAATAATGTCAGTGTCACAATGAGCTGCCACTGTAGCATATAATGTAGCATTAGTATGAAATAAAATCGTCCAGTGTTTTCTCTATTTGTCTGTAGATAATGAAGACTCAAGCATTGTGTAAAAGGAAAAAAAATTGCATGTACATGATAATAAATTACAGATACACACCTATCTAAAGTCATGTGGAGAACAGGGAGTGTTTGCAGTCAGCATAATCTGAAATCTGTGAAGAATGCACATTTTGTGACACAGACTAAAGAGACTTAATTTAAAACCAGAAAATCCTCACGGCTAACTGATGAAATTAACTGGTAAAACGAATCGGCGATGAAAGGACAAGATTTATCAGTCTCTCCATTTTAATCTGCTCAGTCATCTCTTGTCCTTTCACTGCTCATTAGGTGTGTTGATGTCTGTGTTTATGAAGGTGATCAATGGGTGATGTTGGGTCCTCCACACTCAACCTGAGGAAGTGATTTTGCATATAATGGATTTTCCATATTCCTATAGAAACCCAAATTAAACACAGATGACCTTTCTTTGCTATTGGAAATCATTTGTGTTTTGCAATTTCTCGGTCAGACTTTGTTTTTCTTTCAGGACGACGAGCCCTGCGGTGTTTGTGCTCACAGATGCATGAATGTAACTGAAACCCATGAGAGACGTTGTTCTTTGTTCGTCCTGTAACAGCAGCGGATCAAAGCAGGAGGCTCAATAATGATATTAGAGTTGACATTGTGAGTCTTGTCACTACCAGGTTTTAAAAGGTAGAGATATGTCTGCATTATATTTAGATGTAAAAGAGTCGTGTAAGAAATCTGATTAAAAGGAGATTTTTTTTTTCCTTTTTAAGCTTAGAACACTGCTAAGTCACTAATGTCCCCATAACGTCATTGCTTATGTTTGAGACATGCGGGCTGTCAGGTCACAATCACACTGGTGATGTTTGGTCCACATCCATTTTTAGTATGGTTTGGTTGCCACAGTGTAGCCGCTCATGAACACACTTCAAGTGAATTCAAGTGTGTTTGAAAACCAATATGTGTCCTGGTTCAGAACCATGTGAACCCTGGTGAACAAAGAACTGACCCACAGAGCAGACACAAACCACCATAATGCAAAAAAATAAATAAAAATAAACCAGCTGGTAGACATGACGAAGCGAAGAGGAGGTAAGTTCTTTACTGCATGGTGTGGTTCTGCCAGGAAGGAGAGTCAGGGTTAAGTAGGCCTGCATAGATCCATAACAGTCACAACTTTGAATTATTAACCAGTCCTACTTGGTTTGAGAGCAGAGGGATGAACGGCCAATCGGTGAAGGAAGCAGCAAAAAATTTCTGTCCAGAAAATGGCAGCAAATATGGAAGATTAAGCAGAGAGGTAGGGCAGATGAATTTCTGGAGAAATCTCAGGTAGAGCAGGAGAGAAGACAATCTGGCATGACACTGTTGCAACCTGCAGCTGAAAAAACCCAGCCTCATGATTACCAGGTGCATGTCAAGTGTACAACAAGAGATCCAAACAGGCTGAGTTGCTGTTTATTCTCCACCCGCAGCTGAAAACAGTCGCTCTCAAGGATTCAATTAAAGATTTCCAGTTCAGCCAACCACCTTGTAACAAGGAAGGTTCGTAGATCAACATGATATTGAAGTGAATTCAAGGAGGGGTTTGGGGCCAAGATGAGTAGCTTGGTGTGAAGAAGTTTCTGGATGCAAAACTTTGATGAATAAAAGGTTTACTACAAAAAGTCAGGCATCAAAAACAGACTTCAATATTAAGCTGCCTCTCCTGCCTTCTCCTGAAGTCTGCATACTTCAACGTACGCAGGCTACATAGGCTACGAAGTGTTGTACGTAGTCTGCGCAGTCCAAAATGCGCCTGCCATTTCAAATGAGACACCTAGATGCTAAACACCTAGCATCACAGATGTGGTCCAGATCTCCGTTGCCTAGCAACTTCACATGTTGTTTATTCAATTAATGATCCCAATATTTTATAAAAAATACAAAAATATATTCATTAAAAAATGTACAAATATTGCCTCAATACTTTTAATAGTATTTTTTTATTTACATGTGTGTCTAAATTAAAACATCAACGTCAATGAAAATAATCATGAACAAATACATGTAATAAAATTCATATGTGGTCACGGTACACAGTGCTGCTGCCATCCCAGCTTGTCTGCTGGAACAAATATGTGCTTATTTGCGTTAAAGAACGTCCTCTCCAGCACTCGACGGATGATAATTCTTTTATAATTGGCACGCAATGACTTCTGGGTAATTGGAGACCACGAAGGATGCGTAGCATGAACACTTCATTTTAAGCTAATTCGACACAAAACGAAGTGTGAATTTGAAGTGTGGGTCATAAGTAACCTTCAAATTGGGACAGCACTGGGTGCGCCACTATGACATCAGCGCACCTCAAATCCGCACTTTGAAGTATTGAGACAAAGAAGAGACCTGAATTGAGACCCACCTTTTGTTGTTCCCCCATTATGCTGAAAAATGTTTTGGTCCTGGCCAACTAGTGAGCTTGATGTTCTTCTTCTTTGAATTTGGTTAGTTCTGAGCAGCGGTTTCTTAGATATACCACCTAGTGGGCATTTAGTTGTGGTTTCATGATGTTGTCCAGACAGTTTAGTTCACTATTCTAAAATACAGCAAAAACCAAACCTGCTGCTGAGGATTAAATGA
The DNA here is from genome assembly GCA_037177515.1 of Pseudomugil tenellus. Taxonomy (NCBI): domain Eukaryota; kingdom Metazoa; phylum Chordata; class Actinopteri; order Atheriniformes; family Pseudomugilidae; genus Pseudomugil; species Pseudomugil tenellus. Next base: position 997,050 of record JBAMHX010000008.1, on the reverse strand, counting down.
AGCACATGATAAGAGAAAATATCCATCATTATTCCTGCTTCTCAGTAAGCTCTTTCACACCAGTCTTTCTGGTTCAAGTCTAATAGCTCGTGAAGTCCGCTCTGTGTGCAAATTCTGATTTAAGTCAAAGAAGTGGACACATTCCACTTCAAAAGCAGGTCTCGACCAATTTCAAGCAAATATATGAAGCCAACTAAAAATCTGGGTTCATTGTGTGTTCAGCTCACGACATCGCAGATAAACTCAACCAAAACAAATACTCATGCAGGATGATAGGCCGCTCTGGACGGGAGAAATGTCTTGAGGTCAAATCTGGAAGAACTGTGTAAAAGTTTTGAGTGAAGACTAATCAATCCGAGAGCTCTGGTGTTTGATGAAGCTTCGTGTTCAGCTGGTATGTGTTCTACATTAACCAATAAATGAACCAGTTTTCTTCTTAATTGGTTGTCTTATCTTCTCCGTTGTTTTAAAAGGCCTGATTTGTTTGCGCAGTGCAGTGTAATCTCTTTCCAGAAGAATGTTGCACCCCCCAACTGAACTAGGTAATCTAGAAAACTATCCTTGTGTGAATGCACCTCAAGGCTTCGTGCAACAAAGCTGTCAATCAACAAACATCTCGTTTTATAAACGTGTGTTGCCTATTAGCACCACATTGTCACCTCTTCATAAATAACCTTTTCTTATCATTAGTTATTTTTCTTTTTAGTAAATTTAAAGTAAAATGTAGTCCAGAAAGATCCAGAAACGAAAATGTAGTTGAGATGTTTTCCTGACATGTCTTCAAACATTAGCAGCTGTTTGCTGACCCTGTTGACTGCAGCAACCTCTTAATCCTGCTGGCTGGCAACAGTCATGCCTCAATGTGAATTTCTGATATGAGAGCAGATAATGAGAGGGCATTTAAAGCAAAGCCCCAACAAAAACACACACAACACCACCACAACCGCTATGGTACCAGCGCTCAGCCATTATGTAGGCAACTCAGTAGTAAATTGAATTTGGATCGTTATCTACTGGATATAAAATGGATGATACAGAGTCTGTGAAGGGAAGAAGGAAACATACATATAGTAAATGGGAGGAAAAAAAGAAGATGGAAAGAGAGAAGTGAAGGAGAAAAGCAGGCTGGAGATAAAGTGATCTATGGGTTATAAACATTTAGCACCAGCAGAGATAAAGGGGAAGAGGAGGAGAGCAGGGAGCTCAGCCTCATTGGTATGATGAGGAGCGTTTGGAAGATTAGCATAGGAGTCTAACTTCAGATAATTATGTGCATAATGTTAATTCTGCGTGGCTGGCTGTGAGTCTGTCTCCTCGTGCAACTGACTTCGTATGTGTGTGTGTGTGTTTCTCATAATAAAAGTGATGGTTGGACCTTTGACTCCATGGCAAAGCTTTAAATGAACCACTAAAAGTCCCACATCAGCATTTACTGAGCACAAAGAGACGGCATGTGTACAACTGTGTCTAAAGGAGAGTGTGTTTCCATCTGTGTGTGTCTTTGGACAGATGCTTGTGCACTGACTCGGTGCATTAACCTAAAATAGAAAGCAAGTTGTCTCAGGAAGGTTGAATTCCACTTTTTTCAAACACTGTTTGTTGCCCATTTTGTCGTGATTAAACAGGCAATGCTTCTAATTGGCTGATCTTTGTCAAACCAGCTTTACTCAGCAGAGGAGGGAGAGATAAAAGAGCCTAACACTTATTATACTTCAGAGATGGTGGACCACCAAGACAAAACGCTCGTTTAACATTAACTGTAACATTAGTTATTTTTTGGTTTTCAAGAAAGAGTGAAAAAGCTCTAATTTACAGGGTTTTTGTGTGTATTATTTCATTCTGAAGGAACATACCAATAGGATCACAGAATTTAACCACAAATTTAAACGTCAAATGTAAAATCACTAAGAGCTCCTGCCAGCAGACCTCCCCTCTGAGGCTCTTTTTAAACAAGCTGCATAACGAAACTGTATAGAAGATTTTTCTAAATAAAATATACTGACAAAATCTGCCAAAGGTGTGTTACATCCTCCGTGTTGCCATCTGGGTTATGTTTTAAATAACCTTAAGGGCACCTATGAAAGCATTTTTAAAAAAATAATACACATACATATAAGCAGTCATTGTGTTATAACTGCTATGTCACCAACTTGATCACGGTATAAATTACATTAAACGTATTTATGTACCCATTTGCCTGCTTTTGCACGCGCTGATTTTTATATAGAAAACGTATAATTAATACTGGAAGAGCAAGATTCCAGGTTATTAGCCGATTGCTGTGTTTATATTGCAGCATATGATGGCTGTAGGACAACATGGGAGTTAACAGAACAACACTCCATTGCGTGCTCACGCTTCCACTACAAAATAGAACAAGGCACCACAAAGCACACCACAAAGCATTATGGGAAATGCGTAAACAAATGGCCAATCATCCAACAGCCACACGATTACGTTTGTTTTTATTAGGGACAACATTACAACACACTAGTTAGAGTTTGATATCTTTTTTTTGGTTTTGTGATTTTGTTTGGTTTCAGTTACCATGGTGATGTTCTGCTGATTGAATACAATCAAACTGAACAGTAATGTTAGAACAGCACAACGCTGTCACCCAGTCTGATATTTTTTTATTCTGGATAAGAGCTCTTGGCTTCTGGACAATGTTGGATCTTTATCTCATCTTCATCTTTTCATTTCTAAACATTTTTCCTCATCTAATTGCCTCTGAGGTGGTGTTGCGTGAGGGTGGGGTGGGCGCAGGAACATTTGTTTCCCACAGTTGAAGTGGTCTTACAGTGGAGGTCAGCAGGCAGGTGCCTCTTAAAATTACTGAAAAACTAATGTCAACTTCAGTTTACTGAATTTAAACATGACATATATATA
>JBAMHX010000008.1:940570-951468 GCA_037177515.1 Pseudomugil tenellus | reverse complement strand
CTGCATATGAAGCCCTCTGAGACAACTTGTTGTGATACTGGGCTATATAAATAAAATTGACTTGACTTGACTTGACTCAAGAAATTAATAAAACCTGCTTATATGTCCCATATCTTTTGAAATAACATTTAATGTGGAAATTTTAATGATTTAAAGAAAACATTGTAGAATAGACTAGTCTAAAAATTATTACATTTTTTAAAAATCGAGAATATAATTGACTCGTCAACCTAAAATTGACAATTTAATGGAATCAAGGGTTTGAAGAATCGTGACACCCCTTTTATATATATATGTGTATATATATATAAGATCCTCTTGATAATCTTAATTATATATTTTAGTTACATAATCTTCATGCTGGACACAAACAGAGGGGATAGAAAAAAAGGAGAAGATTACAAGTGTAAAAGGAAAGAGAAAACAAACAGAACATAAACAAGAGACAGAAACACACTACAAAGGAAAAACCACAATCTAACCACCCAAACTTTGCCATCTGTCACACCTGCACAGAAACTAGGGGGGGAAAAGGGGTGATCTCATGAGCCCCTGCAAGGAAACAAAATCAATAATGCCTGATAACTCAAATAAATAGGTGCAAAAATAAATAAATAAAATAGAGATCTAAGGCATAGACACACATAAGAAAGAATGCTGCTACTGAATAATCCAAAAGAAACCTCAGTGACCATGCAGAGTGTACGAGATGAAAGGTGTTGACAGGAACATTTACATGCTCAGGCAACCCCCCTCTACCCAAAAGGTCAAAGGCAGGCCAGGAGCCAGTCCCAAACCAGGACCGCAGCCACCCCACCCAGGAGCCCACGCAGCATTCACCCAGGAGGTGGAACGGCTAGAGCCGCCCGCAGTCAGGGGGAACAGCCCCGGTCGGCAATCACTCTTCACTCTTGCCACCCATTGATGTTTGTGAGATGTGTTGTCTGCAGTTAAAATTGAGGGGGCAAAGATCACACCATGCTGGGGGCAGGGCTACCTAAGTGGCTCCGCCCACCACACACTCCATGGCCCACCCCTCAAGGGCTGTTTGTATGTGGTCCATGATTAATTGTGTTTAATGTATACGTGTAATTGAAGCTGAGAGGCAATCAGACACTGAGTGCAGCAACCAGGGCCCCCCTGAAGGGCCTCCTTACCACACCCAGCATACATAACCGCCCTCATGTTCCTACTTACTGTATGTGTGTGCTGGTGTGTGGAAAGAGCAAGGAGCTCCAGGATGTAAGACCAGAGGGAAGCATGCGTCCCTCTGGAATATGAGCTGCTGTCGGCAGTATGCACCTTCCATTCCCCAGGGTGCCCCCATGGCAGGCCAGGCCAGACCCAGCTGCCCCCACCACCAGATCCCATTAAACTTACTCTCATGAGCTTTATTAATGAAACAACCTCTTCTCAGTAAGCAAGTTCAATTCGTTATGATGACATGGAAAACATGTTTACGCTGGCAAAGCGAGAGTAACAGAGTAAAAGTTACTTACAGAAAACACTGGAAGGAAGTATAAAAGGATTGAAATAGCCCTCAGCAACACAAATACAGTTGATATGTTTAAAACAAATTAAATCTACCGAATCCTCCATTAGCATACTTTCATTTAAACTGGCCTAAAATAGAATTATAATGAATTATAATGCTAAAAGTCTTACCTTTCAAGTTATAATATTGTCACATCAAATCCCCTAATGTGCAGTGCAAAGCAACCACTTAAAATTAAGACATCATAGGAGAGAAGGTTCAGCAGAACAGCAGCAGGAGTAGGCTAATTTTCAATTCTATATTATTTTTATTTGGTTAGGTATACACAATCAAAATATAATAATATCAATTAGAGACCATTAAACAAAACACCAAAAAAGGAACAGACTGAAGCTCACAGCTTATATATGGCTATGCTAGTATCTTCCCCCAATGAATTAAATATTAATCAACGATAACCATGCAACGTACAGTTTTGTTATGAAAACAGTTTCTAGTCATTCACAAATCATTTTTGTCACAATTATATAATTATTATTTTCCTTTTAAAGCTCTTTTTAAACAAAATCAGAGAACTAGACAATTTCAGTTTAGTACTTAATTTATTCCATAACTAAAAATAACAACACAGGGGCAACACCTCCTAAAATAAAGTTTCCACTTTGCCCTCGCGGCTCTGTACCCTCAAAAACATCCAGAAAAGCAATATTAAATGACACAACAATATGTCTGTAACTGTGTAGTATTCTTATACCAAATAATGTGTATAATTAAATACAGGGATATTTTACCAAATACTAAATAATAAAATAACTAAACACACTTTTCAGGTGCACCACACAGACACAGAACAGTTTTCCTGTCTTTCTTTTTTTTTTTACAACAGATGAAGTCAATGGTGGTGACAAAATATTCATGCCCTTCATTGCAACGCTCCCCTGTATGTCATTATTGACAGGACCTGCTAAAAATACTTCTACAACTGAACTAGCAGTAGCTTACACACTACTTAAAAAAATTAACCTTCTCCTTGTACATGATGAACAAAAATTATTGAATATTTTTGTGCATTTATAAGTGTTTCAGGTTGTTTTTGTAAATTTAGTTTAGTTTTATGAGAAAGAAAGACTAATTTTGTCTCTGTTCAGACTTACATTTAAGTTTACCATTTACGTTTTACAAATTGTAGTGATGTAAAATTCAGTTGTATTCCAGATGAAAATCAATCAATATGCCTTTGTACTCTGCTCCTAAAATTGTTCCGATAACTTGAACATTGTAAAGAATTAGTTTGATCTATTTTTGTATATTTAGAAATGCTTTGGATCAACATGTTTTGTTTTTTTCAGTCAAAAGTAATTAAAAACTGTATTTTTGTCTATTTTCTTTATTTATGCCATGATTTCAACATTAGTTATTCAACAAGTTATTATTTTCCCACATACATTAATAACTTTGTGACTTACAGTAACTTGTACAGATCATAGAAATGTAAAACACTTGAGGACACTGAGAAATGACACCACTATGCACAAAATAGCAGTCCGGTGGAGCTAGAGCGGTGTTCACCCTGAACTGGAGCACGTTTTACAGAGCAGCGTACTCTGTCTACTGGTAGTTTGCTTCTGTACAAGCAAAGTGCGGGTGTCAATGAGTCCAAACGGGAAAAATAAGAGCGCAAGTTAATGGCCTGAGTAAAGGGTGACTGATCAACCTAACTAAGTTGTGAAATTGCAAAGAGTGAACAGAAACATGTGAACAAGGCTGCAATTAGCTCAGACATGCTGGCTGCTTTACATGTTCCTCCCTGACAGAGAAACTCAGGCTGATTTGTCTTTATCCCAGTTTCTTACCTAGTGCTGCATTCTTTTTATGACAGCTTGACAGAAAAAGATAATAGCAAAGGAACATTGGGGGGTGGGGTGGTGGGGGTAATAATACATACTGTAGTTGAAAGAAATTACATTATACATTGTAGCTGAAGAAAGAATAAGTCTTAGAGCATGTTCACTCATTAGCAGAAAGGTAGTGCATGGTGGTGGTGGTGGTGGTGGGGGGGGGGGGGCAGCACACACTTGAGGGATATTCAACCTGACACACAATAACGAACAAATATAAACACCCATTCTTTCCAGGTCTGTCTGAAATTACCTCTCACCGCCCGTGTGGGTGGATGTGAAAGCCACCCAGTGTTTGAGCGATATTTCATTTCTCTGATGATTTCAGCCACATCTGGGTCAATTACATGGCAGAGGAAAAGAGCGGGAGGTGCGACTCTGGGCCATTAGGGAGCAGTGCTATGCTAGGTACTTAGAGGTAAAAATACCATAACATGCGTGTGCCTCAGATGCAAAGCTGGTAGACTTTTTATCTACAAAGTTAAAAAGCTGAGTGGTTTGTATCTTATGGGTTACGTCTTTCTAGGCAACAACAGCATCCAAGAAATAATTTAGTATTTTTTAAAGTAAACTCAGTTCTGTGAAGGATTTTCAAGCTTTTTTAAACTAATCTGTTTGCTTTTATAGTCAAGGTCTCATCATGTTTGGCAGCAAATATAAATGCAAAGTTATTGCTGTTCTTGTTAACAGCAGACGCTGTAATTCTGGACAGGTCACTGTGAAGGAGGGAGCTGGAAACAGTGGACGGCCATGAAATTTCATCTACATGTATGTTTTTCTTCCTGTACTGATGCATGTCTCATCAACTTGGTTGTTGGCGGATTTTAAATGCATTCACAGGTGGTTAATGTCTCGCTCTCTCCTGTACCTCTAACTTTACAACAGGTGCTTCTCAGCTCTATGGGAGAAAATAAAAACAGTGGATCTGTCTTCCCATTCATCGATTTTCCACTGCCTCGTCAGAGACTGGGTCACATCGGCAGCAGCTAAAAACGTTAAAGTTCACAATATAAAAACAGCCCGACAAATAGAATTCTTTTTCTTTTATTTAATCCAGGCGATCTGTCCATCGGTGTTTACATTTGGCTGCAGGGGGCCAGGGGGTTTTGTGGGCAAGTAGGATTTTTTTTATGAACTGGAAAGCACTAAGAGTTACACTGTATGTATGAAAATGCCTTATAAATAAAGTTGGATTCATTGAATCTTATTTAATATTGGTAATTGGATTTTTTCTATGTGCATTAAAAATTTTATTGGTCATACACTTTATACATGCCAGGTTTCTATAGGAGGTCTAAAGGTTGGAACTGATCTGAATGGAACTGTATCAACTGCTTACTGCTCTCTACTCTGATCAGGCTGGTAGGAGGCTCCTTCATGCAGCCAAAGGTTTTCATTCTTCTATTTCTCCTCACAACTCGTTTAGAAGCCTAACATAAACAAATCACTTCATCTACACCTCCCTTTTCAATACACCTGGATTCCATCTGGACAATTTTGTTGGATCTGAGTTGTGGTCCCTGGATCTCTAAGAACTACAGTATTCCTTCATCTCCAACAGGCTAGAGGATTCGATAATTGGGTTGGGGTTTGTTTCTTATATGTGTGTGTCTTTGTAAAAACAATATACGGTGCCAATCAAAACCAGTTGGGTCTTATTTTCTCTGCTGGAGCTGAAGCTAGTCCTCTGATCTCAGCTTCTGATTACGGGGATGCACGGTGGCGAGGTGGTTAGCACTGTAGCCTAGCAGAAAGCTGGTTTCCGGTTCGATCCCCGCCTCGTGTTAGCGTGAGTTCTCTCCGGGTACTCTGGCTTCCTCCCACAGTCCAAAGACATGCACCTTGGGGATAGGCTGATTGGGGACTCTAAACTTCCCATAGGAGTGAGTGTGTGTGCATGGTTGTTCGTATGTTGGCCCTGTGATAGACTGGCGACCAAGGGTGTAACCCGCCTCTCGCCCATTATCAGCTGGGATTGGCTCCAGCACCCCACCCCCTGACCCCGTTTGGGAATAAGGGGCAGAAAATGGATGGATGGAGTTTAGTACGGCTTTATAAACTTTCTTTCCCAAGATGTATCAATTTTATTTTGAATGTATAGTTTTTTTTAGCAATTAGTTGAGATGATGTAGTAAAATCAGTGAAATGGCAAAAACAGTGATGGAATAACAAATGATTCTGACAGATTTATTCCCACAATTGTTTTATAAAATTAACTGTAGTAAAAAAAAACTGTAAAGCTGTAAATCTGGCTGTTAAAGAGCTTCCTATCCTCCAACACAAGCAGTTGAAACAGATGGCCCTCTTCCTTGAGAAGGTTAGAGGTTTTTCCTCCCTGTTAAAAGGGAGTTTTCATTTCCGCTGTCACCTCATGCGTGCTCAGGACAGGAGATTAGATTAAATCTTGACTTCGACCCAATCTGTTTTTTCCCTTTGTCAGGCTATTTATTATGAAGTGTCTCAAATTGATATGTCTGTAAAATTCTCTGAGATGACATTGTTGTGAAGTGGTGCTATACAAATAAAGCTGAATTGAATTGAATGAAAGCCTATGGTCACATCTTCCAGGACTTTCGGGGAAATATTAAGGCTTTCCCAGTTCCGTTGAGAGAGGCAGTCCCTTCACCATCCCTCCCCGAGTCTTTGCTGTGGCTTCGTTCTGGTGGCTGTGGCCATAAAGCATCAGGAGGCATCCTAAACAAATACTTCTATTTATGTGGAGAGACAAGCTTTTCTAAGGAAAAGACCAACTACCCTGTGGAATAAACTAATCTTGCCCGATGATATTCACAATCTTGTTCTTTTGGTACTTGCCACAGCTGGTTAACATAGGTGAGAGGAGGAACACAGATCGAGCATAAAATAAAAAAAATTCCCCTTTTTGCTCAGCTCTTGCTTCACCATCACTTTTTGGTTTAGGTTTTTGGTTTCCTGTTTTATTTTGTAGTTTTTCCTGTTTTGCTCTCTGCTTTGCTTTCAGCTTCATGTTCTGTTAATTAGTTCACCTGGGTTGATTTTGCTCATTGTTCTGTTTTCAGTGTAATTATACCCTTGGTTTTCTTTCCCCCCTTGCTGGATAATTAGTTAGTTTGTTTGTAGTTAGTTAGTTCCTTGGTTATCATGAGTGTCAGTGCTGGTTTCCGTTAATAAATCCTGTTAATCCGCATCCTGGATGCCTCCTGCTTGCCTGCTTTTGGGGCCACCACCTCCCCGTATCGCAACACAATCAACAGCTAAAAACCAGTTCTACATCATGCAAGTCCTAAAGAGACTTTCATTTCCTCACCTAGATAAGACAGTGAACACCTTTCATGCCATAATACAGTTTGTGAATTGAAAAGGCATCATCAGCATCCTTCAACAAGCCCAGTGTCATCTGCACAAAGCAAGTTCACAATCTATGTTGAAGCACTGACACTATCGTATACCAATAAAACAGACTTGCAGAAAAAATCTTTTCAGAGAAAACTGTTCAAGTGAAGATACTTGAAAACATTTCAATTTCAATATGTGGTGATGATAGAAAATGAAAACTATTTATCTGTGAGCAAACCACTTGATTTGACATAATGTGCTATATACTAGTTAGTTATGATCATGTGTTCCTAGTTGTCTATAAGCTGGTGAAGGATATTTCCTCAGGCATAAAGCACTTTTGTCGATTCCCCCCCCCCCCCCCTCTTATTAATCTGAACAAAATGTTAAATATTTTGAAGGACTCCAGTCTGTCCTATCAGTTCTGACACATGTGATAGTCACTAGCCATTTATCACATTTTTCTCAACTTCTGTGTCCTTTCAGTAGTTAGAATAAAGATCTCTCATCTTTGGAACAACTATATATATACCAGGCCTAACTATAATGCATATTTAAAGAAAATGAAAATCAGTGTTGTTGCTTTGGATAAGAACCAGATATGCTCCAGAGCATGTTATGGTCAATGCACAATACTGATATGCAGACGGAGAGATAGTTTCCGTCTCCTGCGTTGCTTACGTACATAATTTAGTTTTCAAGCAGCTTAGCTACCTATGATTTGACCTGACACAGAAAACGAAGCAATACCACCAGAAATCACAGAGGCAGCGTTGAGTTGTACAGTTTACGCACAAGCAGTGAAAGGAAAAGCCAGGTAAGAAAAAGAGGAACAGGAAGAAAATGACAGAGAAACAGATAAAAACATCAAAGATGGAAAGGAAGAAGCTGAAGGGAACAATAATTGTAGACATGATGTGAGCATCTGAAAAGAGGCTCTATGAGTATATATGTCAGCATTTAGAGTCACAAAAAGGTGTCACAACACAGAAATGAATGTATGAGGATACTGACATGTGACAAGGTTTATAACAGACATCCTCATTTATACACGTAAAGGAGCAAAATTGGGCGTTTACTTTGCTTCATCAACCCCAGGTGGGATGTAGTGGCTGTTGGCCTAATTCTGTACAAACACCAGAGTTATGGTCAAAATAAAAACCAGACAGTTTTTCTCTGAAAAATGTGTGTCTGACTAGTTCATCAAAGAAAAGAACAAAGCGAAACCAGCGCATTCAAATGCAGGAAAAGCATGAGAACAGAGGGGATGAGTGTTCTGATCCATCTGCATATGTGTGTCTGTATCAGGTGTGGAAACAAAGGCCAGGTTGGTTCACAGTTAACATGCTGTCACTGCTCTCAGTCAAAATACTAAAAGCAAATAAGCAGTGAGGCTGTGCACCAGGCTGCAACTGAAAAGGTTAGGTAGCTGTTAGGTACCTGGAAAACACTGATTTGCTGGGGGTTGACACATTTATTCACAGAGCGCTGCAGACTGTAGTCTGTCAGGAATAATGATGCTGCTGTTAGATGTTCTTTTGACTGGCATGTGATCTCGTCAGCTGAATGTAGGCCTACTCCTGTGATAACTAAACTCACTGACTCAAGGAGCAATCTCCTGTCCTGATTTGCATGGCGGCTTCCAAACATCATTATAGTTTAACTCCCATCAGCTGATGTGAATTATGGATAAAACTAATTATAAAATCAAAATTATTAATAGCAAAGTGTTTTAATAGCAATTTAAATGAAGTTAGATTGTGTAGATGCGCTTTTAACAGCTTTGATTACAGTTCATCAAGTATTATCTCCATAGTAGAAAACGAATACATGAACTGTAATCAAGAATTTGACACTTCATTTGCAACAAAGGCGGTATCAGTATCAACTGAAACAACCATATTTATAGCCTGAAAATATTTTCATCCTGCCTATTAGACTTTCTATACGTCTGCAATGACTCATTTAAAAGTTGCCCCAATGGTTGTTTGCAAAAGAAAAAGCTTCATTAGTCTGGCTTTAAAGTAAAAAAATGGTTAGAATTACAGACTTTTTAAAAGACAAGATAAGATGCCCTGCACTGACATAGTGCTTTAGGTGGAATGACTCTATTCTCCCGGCTCTTTAGCAATCTTCCTGTCTCACTGTGGTAAGCTCCAGGCCATCCTGCTCTCAGTCTTTTGATCTGATTACTCATCTCTTCACTCTGGTATCAAATTGCATTACAACCAGCATAGGTGCACCAGTCTCCCATACCACATCAGTCTCCCGCAATTACTATGTAATATCCGAAAAATAGCCTTTAAATAAAACATCAATATTTATGTCATTGCTCATTTAATGCGCTCCTCATTTTAAGGTCACAGGGTAGCATTAGGCTAAGTTATGGATCCCAGTGAAAGGTGAAACTTAAAGTGCTAGCCTGAGAATTGTTCTTCCTGTTAAATCATCCCGTTAATAGTAAGAATAAAAACATCCATCTGTAAAAATACTCTTTATATTTTCTTGATGTACAGAAGAGTATCAGGGAAACTTGGGGAAAAAAGAATTCTGACTTTAATCTCAGAATTTTGAGATTCAAGTAAAATTCTAGAAGAAAAAAATAATAAAAGAGTAATTCTGAGATTAAAGTCAGAATTTTTCTTCCTTTATGTCCAAGTGGTCCTAATACTCTTCCGTATTAATGAGTATCACAAGTATAAATGTAGATCTCATCACGGTGGTATTAAACAATGCAGATACCAGTCCAGTATTAGTACTATTCAGATTCAGATTGATCTTTTACACATATGCCATCCTCACTGACATGTCCTGCAAGATCATATTACTTGATAACCTTCTGACCTGATAGATGTTTGTTTATTATTATTACTACGTTCATTGGCAAATTAGTGAGGACTTTAAAAAAAATGAAATAACACTTTAACATAACATCCTTCCATATACTGCAGAGTTGGGCTTTATGATGCATTTTATTACATGTGTTCTGTAAACAGGAATGTTTTATGTTCTTAAGTTCATCACAGCCAGTTCAAGTGACAGACAAAAAGAATCTAATGACCAAGACCATTAATACCATGGATGAGAGCTTCCTCCCTCCTCCTCCACCTCCTATTACAATCCTTAAATATGAGTGTTTAATTAAGCAGCTATATTAATTAGGACTTTATGATATTAAGATGTGTGGGTGATGAGGAGGAGGAGGGAGAGCAGATCCGAGACTGCTTGTAAATGAGTTTAAGATAAATTACATGTAAGTGGATGTGCAGCACAGTCTGCACTTTGCCTCTGTGCTTAATGACAGCAAGACTGTCGCTGTGATGGAGCTGCTGCATGATGAGGAGGAGGAGGACGACGACGAAGAGCAATTTTCTACTGAGGTAAAATGGAGTGAATAATCATAAAGCATTAGCAGTCGGTGGATGGCTGTAGTTAAACAGATTCATGATGTTTAGCGTGTGTTACCTGACTCCATGTGAGGAATTACTCTGCTGACATTTTCATGTTTAACCAACAGAAATCTGTATTTGTTCCTGAAGAAATACGACGAATGCTACGCTCTCACTCCCAGATTTACATAGGAAGGATTGAGCTTGTGCCTAACACCAAGAGATGCTGTAAGTCCGGGTCAAGTTTTGCTTAATAAATGGAGCAAATGAGCTTCTCCCCCCCACAAGACTGAGTGTTTTTTAATTTGCAGATGAAAAGCTTTTCATCACTAAATTAAATACCTCTTGTATAAATATTCCATTGCATTGAGTGATAAATGAGGGAGCTGTGAGTTGCATAATAGAGTTCTCTATCTCACCACTGCGTAGAAAGATCCAGCTTACTCCGTGTCATCCTCTTATCCTCTCAGCATACAGGCAGGCCATTCGTTTATTTCCTGCGTTATCCAGAGAGGCACCTTCAATCAGATATCTGAGTTTCTTAGAAGATACTTGACTGTGTAGCTGCAGCTGAAAAACGTGTTAAAAAGTTTGTTCTTGACTAATATGTTTAAAAATATATTTTACATGAGAGACAGCTTAAAGGTTGATGGGTTAATAGAGGTGTTCGGGGGGGGGGGGGGGGGGCTTTTTCGATTCCGATCTAAAACTCCTGAATACTCTCTTTTTTTTTTTTTTTTTTTTTAAACCTGTCTTGTCCAGCATTGTTGCAGGCAGAATGATTGTCTGGCTGCTGTTTGG
>JBAMHX010000008.1:928337-940470 GCA_037177515.1 Pseudomugil tenellus | reverse complement strand
TATATATATACTTGAAACTTGAAAAGACTGTGGTGCTTAATGCAGATAGTGTGAAGGAAACATCTGAAGCTAGCAAACTACCAGTGAGAGTTCACAGCTTTTGTTTTGCCTGCTCTCCCTGCCCCAACCTCTTCTGCACTGCAAGCCATTCAAGGTCCGTATTAGTATCAACAGAGGAGGAGGAAGGGCGGGGTTCTTTGGCCATTTTCAAGAGTTGTCGTCATGCCCTTTCCACAAGGAATGCGATTAAGGGATATTTATGAGGTTTCTTTCCTCAAGCCATCATTATGCAGGAGATTCACAGAGAGGACCTGAAGCTGCATCATAAGATTTGAAATGGCTTCTTCTGAGAGACAGAGTTAGAGGGTTGCTGCGTGGCGTAATGTCCCCTAAAGGCACTCACTGGTCATTGAATGCCATAAAGTCGTGGTAAATGTAAATTGACTAGGGTATAAATGAGGATTGCTTTCACTTTAATGAAGAGTGTGTCTGAGTTCTATTGTTTCAGTGTGCTATTAAAACCACAGAGAAATTAGCTTTCAAAGGATTTTATTTCACTAGACGCTCTCTGGTGGCAGATGCCCATAAGTAACATATTTATGGTTGAGTTCGAGCTCTCAGGCAGGGATCAGGAATTACATCTGCCACTTTTGGAGAGCCCTGAAGAGTTGGAGAACCATGAAGACAAAGATGTAAGAGTTAGTGATGGACAAGTGAGGAGTGAAGCTTTAGGAGTAAGAAAAAAGGAGCCCTTTGTGGACTTTAGAGTGTCCTTGACCTCGTCTCAGTGTTTAAGTCTCCCACGTTAGCTCAGCTGAGAACGGGGTAATGAGCAGCCACATAGTATAAAGGCTGCTGGGAAACTAGGCCACATGGGGTTGGAGGAGCTCACACCCCACCAACCCAGTAAAGAGGAGAGATGGTTGACAGCTTGTCCTCCCAGTCTCTGGGCCAAGGTGAGTCACACCACTCAGACAACAGAACTCAAGTTTGAGTTCTTGGAAATACGCATAATCCAAAAGGATGGGATAAAACGGACAGGCAAAGTTCCCTTACAGTGTGTGCTTCTTCTGTCTTCTTTTCTCTGGAACAGCCACTTTGTTGTATAAAATATGAGATGGGTGTTTGGAATGGCATGATTTTCTTTTTCCTTCTTCTTTTTGAGCTGTCACTCCAGAGATTTGGAATTCATGACATGGATTCGCATAATGGCTTGCAAGAAACACGCAGAATGAAAGGGAGCAGAAAGAAAAAAAGAGACAGAAGGAAAAAGTAAACTCATTTGCAAAGGGGACTGCACTTGTAATTAAATTTCAAGCTAAAAGCCATGTTCATTGTGCACTCTAATTTGCATCCCACTTAAATATGCATGAAATTATTTTGCATGAGCGGGCACAGTAGCTACACGTGACATGTCACACCATTTAGCTGAGAAAAGACAGAGGAAGAAGAAACACAACATTTACCAATTAGTTCTGATGTGAACTATCAGAAACACTTGTGATTTTTCGCTTTCTTCCATCACATTTCGTCTAGCTTTTGCCATCTTCAAATTAGCTTTTTGATCTCGCTTCTTCAGGATTTCACTTGTTCTGATAAAATCATTCGGTAACATGAGATTGGCTGTTATCCTGAGAGATGCTTCAAACAACACATGTCAAATTAATGCTCTGCTTTACAACAGCTTCATTTCCCTTCCAATATATACTTATGTGTTGCCATGGCAATATCTCCACAGTGCTGCTGTGTAATTTCTGGCACCATCTTATTCCTCAGTGACGTTAATATTCTTTATAAGATTCTATTGAGCTGCGATTGATTCCTGCTGTGGAAGATTATCTCGGTACAAAAGAAAGAAAGGAGCAGGAAGAACTGGCTCGTCACGTTTGGTGGTTTTCTTCTGTGGTCTCACTGACATCTGACTGGATCAGAATTTTCTGATTGGTATGTTTATGTTGAGCATTGTGCTCATGTAAACACGACCAACAGAACTTGTGCACTACACCAGAGTTTTTCAGTAACACCTCAGCAAAGCTTCGCCTCCAGGGAGCAAATTTCATTTAGTATCAAACTTTATTTATAGAGCACTTTTCATATATTGAAAACTTGACACATTTAAGCATCCCTTCACGCCACCTGCTGAGCCCAGTGTCTTTCTCACACACAGGTACATGTGCACACTCCCAGACTATGTGTACACAACCTATAAAATCTTATTGTAAAAAGAAAAAAATGGCCCTTGAGGCTGAATATAGAGGATCTTAAGTCAGGAAACAGCTTCTCAAGGCGTCGCCTCCACCAGACTCTGGCATCTGCAACAAAGTCCATCAGATAATTGTCATGCGGGTAAAACCAGGGGCTAAATCTTGCCTTGATTCCTCCCGATTGTCCACCTGAGCAACGCGCATTTCAGTCAGCAACCACAATCTGCTTTTTATTCTTCTGGTATTTCTCTGTTCTGCAGATAAGCAGCTAACTGCTTGCAAGGCACATTTATTTGTAAAACACAATTCAACAAGGTGATTGGATGTGCTTTGCAGAGATATTAACACGATACAAAACAAGAAGCATAACTTACAATTAAAAATAAGAGAAAGAACATTAAGTCAGAAACATTTAAACCTGATTAGGTTTAAAAATACAGATTTAACAGATTCAGATTTTAACTTTTAAGTTAAAACTACAGAAATACAGCTGAGAACAACACGGTCTTTCACCTGGATGTTTCAGCTGATCTTAGGTTTGGTGGGAGTTTGTTCCAGAAATGTGGAGCATAGAAGCTGAATGCAGCCACTTCATAGCTCCGTTTCCATTCCAGCATAAAAACTTTCTTGCAATATTTAAGTTTTTTGAACGTTTGCATTACCAAATGTCTATTGCGATGATTAGGTTTTTAACAAATCGGGGGTAATGGAAACACTTAATCTCTTGTTCTGACTCCAGGAACTAATAAAAGACCAGGGGCCTCATTAATAAAACTTTGCTTAGAATCTATACTAAAATTGTGCTTAGTGAAAAATGTCTGATCAAAAAAACATTGCGTACGCTCAGGTTCACGCAGTGTCCTTTTATAAATCACAACCTTGCTGAAAAGGTTGCTCAGGAGATTTTGGTTCACATTCCTGCCCCTACACACCTACTTTCTACCAAACATGGTCAATGCAACGCAGCTCATAAATATGTGACCATATGAATCAACGAGTGTTTGTGGCAGAATCAGGGCAACTAAGATTAACTTTTCAGAGACCAAAATCGAGGTGGTCGTTAGTGAGGTGGAGACACGAAAGGCAAGCTTATTTTGAAGTTATAGTCTCAGTGTAACAAACAAGAGGAAGTCCGGTGTGCAAGTTTTTCAGGATCATGTCCACGTTACAAATAACTTGTACATTAATGATATGAACATTCTTGCAGTTCACAAAGGCAACCTCGTTCCCACATGCAACCCTGACAACAACATGAGTGCAATCAATCGCAACGATTACGTTTGGGGAGCCGGACATTGCTGCAAATTGCCTTTTGATGATGGTCTGTTGTCCCACAGTGTCGGGAAACTTCACGTATCAACCTGTCATTTTAATGATGCCGTCTGAAACAGCCGGTAACCGGCGAGTCGGGCGCTCTGACACTGGAGCCTTTCTACATAACTGTAAAACCAAATCGCCTTATCAGTCAGTCATCATCATTTTTGATCGTCATCCACATGATCCCTGAAAACTCTCCCCATCTTCGTCCAACCATAGTCTTCAAGAAATGCAAGCACATCAATTGACACAATGTGATCGCTTGACATTACGCTTCTGGCAATATTTGTATACCTACTCAGTAAATTTTCTGATTGCTGGACACCTTCTCACAATGATGTACCAATGAGTGAGATTACGTTTTTAGTATGAGCGTACTGTGTCACTTTCAGGCCCGTTTTTGTGTAAGCAAGCTTTATAAATGAGGCCCCAGATCCAGATGACCTGAGAGGTCTGGTAGGTTCATACTGGGTCCAGAGGTCTCTGACGTATTTTGAACTTAAACCATTCAGAGCTTCATAAACCAGTAACAGAACTTTAAAGTCAGAACCAGACTGATGTGGTCCACTTTCTTGGTCTTGGTGAGGACTCTAGCAGCAGAGTTCTGCATTAGCTGTGATTTGTGAGGAAGACGTGTAAAGACACTGTTACAGTAATCAAGTCAACCAAAGATGAAAGCATGGACTAACTTTTCTTGGTCATAATAGGACATCAGATCCCCATATTTTTATGTTGATAGTTGTCAAACTTTGTGATACCTTCAATGTGTTTTTCAAATTTTGCATTTGCAACTCTTCACACACATGTCCTTTTATACTACTCATCATCTACTGTGTTCACTGTTTAGGAAAAATTGTTTAATAGTTGTAGTTGTGTTTGTATATGTTGGCCTGTATATGGTAGACATCACTGCGACTCTGTTTTATTTATTACTTCCTACTTATATGATTCCTTTACGGTTTATTATTTTATCATGATCTTCATAAAAGACTTTGTGTGACATTCTTTGTATGAAACGTTCTATATAAATAAAGACTGATTGATTTATTGACTTTGACTTATTTTAACACTTCCACTGGTGAGACATCTGCTGGGAAAAAAATTCCTTGTATGTCTAATGAATCTGATTGTGAATCTGAAACAGTCCCATAGTTATGCTATTAATCAGTGTGCAGGTCGCTACTTTCCTTTCACTTCAAGTCTGTAATCATTCTCCGTTTCTATCAAGATTTTCATTTCCTTCCTTTTATTTCAGCAAAGGCAGCTCAAACTGTTTACGTGGACTATTTTCAGTGACACATACAAAGCTGGAGAAACCCACATTTTCTGTTTTCTTTTGTGTTTTTATGCTAATAAGGTTGAATATGTTGGATTGAACTGAATTAGCCAGTGTGTGTATGGCAAAAAATGAACACATCAGTCAGACCAACATTATTGCTCACTGATGTGTTTTAATAGATTTTAAACAATGAATGCACAGACTACTAGACACTGAATGAATAGGATACCGCTGTGAAGCCCCTGTGCTTTAATAAATCACCAAAGCAAATGCTTTGTGTTCACTAAATGGTCCACTCTCTTTCTATTAGCATCACATTTGGGCCCAGTGCACTTTGAGGATGGGAGCATTTGACATGAAAGCATTCTACTGCATATTTAACACCATGGGACCTAAAGAGGAGGATCGCGCTTTGTAAATAAGTAACAAAGGCAATGAGTGTGTGTACGTATGTGTGTGTGTCTGTGTGTTCAGGAAGCGGGGGTTACATGGGAGCAGGAGAGATTATCCGTAGCTTAGAGGTGTAACTGTGCTTCTCTGTTCCAACTTCCATAATTCAGAAGCCATCGGTGTCCTCTTGTATTTTTTTCTGCTCCACTTCAGGTTGGGTCATGAAACACTTTACTGCGTTTTCTACCATTCAGACATCATAGTACAGACAAAAAGAGACAGTGGGGGAGGGGGGAAAGTGTCTGACTCTGTTTTGCACGACCCTTGTTGAAGCAAATCACAGTTCCATGTTTATGGCCCAGCAACCGTTCTCTCATTCCCAGTACACACTTAGCATTTTAATGAGGACCTGCCCTGCATACTAAGTGCACATTAAGCTGGCTCTGTGGGGGTGAACATGGCGATACATCACAGTTAAAGTGGAGAAGCACTCTTGAAATTTTAAAATGAACAAAAGCTAAAGTTTGTCACATCATGGGTGCAGGGGAGATTGAGGGAGAGGAGGATGGTAAGTTGATGTTGTGATGATTTGAAAGAGGTTGTCTGGAGAGATTTGGGCAGGTTGAAAAGGCGGATGAGAGCTGGAGGAGAGGGAGTATGTTTCAAAGAGACCACAACAGGGGTGGGGATGTGGAGACTGGTTAGATTTCACAATGTCCTGAATAGTTCTCTGTAAAGTGGTGACGGCTGAAATGTTTGGCACTGGAGGAGGGGAAGAAGATCCGGTCATTGAGCCCCCCGTAGATGCAAACTGCTTCCCGCCTGCATGCTGATCGCTTTTGCTATCTGGTCATTGGGTACAGGTACATGATGATTTTTTAATTCTGAATTATTAACTCCAAATGAAATTGTTCTTCTTTGAGTTTACATAAAAAAATGACGAGGATGCACTGAACGACCATAATTAACTCAGCGCGGAATAACGGTTTATATGGGATAAATAATTTCAGCTTTAAAATGAGAATAAATCAGACATTTAATTTGGAATTAAGTTAAATTCCCATTTGTTGTTTTTATTTGGATTTAGCTGTTTACATGGTTCCTTTTAATCTGTTTAAAGCGGAATGAACTTTTATTCCTAATTACAAGTCTCATGTAAATATCGTCAACATTTATATTTTAAGAGACATAAAAAGAAGTGAAATTCTACCTTGTCCTCTTGTGTGCAATACTTTTGAGGTGAGGATAAAAAGGTGTTGGACCTCCTCCCCCCCCCCCCCCCACGACCAGCACTTGGGTGCAACTCATGTTTCACATCCAATAAAGATATTTTTTTTCATTTCTATCCACACATTTAAGCATCTGTTGTAAAGAGGAGAATCAATGCCAAAAAGATCATTACTTACTTTTACGGAGAACATGTCTCGAATGAGAAACCAAAAGCAGCCCCCAGCCATCATGAAGGTTTCTCTTGGGCGTTTCTGACTTAACCTAAACCCGAGCATGCCACACAAAATAATACATCATTTCTGACAGTGACGGACTACCGAAACAGTAAAAGGATTTGGATAAAAGCAGAGTTGGATGTGATGTCCAACTGTTGAAAAAACACTGCAGCAGACCCCCCCTCCTCCCTTCCCTGAGTCTGCCAACTACACACACACGTTAAAAGCAAAGTTCAGATGGTCTAACCTACGTCGTTTGAACACTGGAATCATTCATTTTCTCTGAAACATGAGTTTCACTGTTGCCTAGCAACCAATTTAGAATTCATTAAGTTAGATTTATATAAGCTTGTGTTCATATCCTCCCATCAACTTTCATGACCAAATTTCCAGCCTGTCTGTTTACTTCATAAACATAGACACAATGAAGAAACAGTGCACAGAAATCTAAGTCCTGCTTCACTGGTTCCATAAGGATGAGGATATAAATAGCTGTCAGATGCTGATCATCAATGCGTTTGGTTGTCTGACCATCAAATAGAGTCGGCACCTCTATAAAAACCTTGCGTTTTGTCTTTTTATTATTATGAGAAATCCAGGCGTGGTAACACAATCCCAAGCAGGGAAGACACAAGGAATGATCTCGGAGAAGCAACTGCTGCTGTCAGTCTGAGAAGGGTCATAAGGTTATCTGCACATTTATCATCAATCCACTGAGAAGAAGATATTTCACAAGTGGAAAACGCTCATCACACAATAATGCTCTCCTGTGGAAATAGAAGCTGAAATGCAGAGGTGGCTGTGTAACGTCTCATCAGATGGAACCCACAAAAAGATCACAGAAGTCAGAATCAGACAAACAAGATTTTATTAAAACTCAGACAGGAGTTTCCGGAAACCCAATTTCAGGTTCTGGCAGCTAGTTCTTCTGTGGAAGTGCGAGTACAGGAATGAGTGCAAGTGATGCAACGTACCAGTAGAGTAAATAACGTCCTTGAAGAATTCCACTTTAAGGAGCTGCAGATCTAGAATCTAAACTGGTATGTTAGGAGGATAGAAACTGCAACTAAGGTTGGGAATTCTGAGAGGTTCAGTGTTCCTTTCAATAAATCCAAAAAAACAAACTGGGTCCAGAATCCAAATTCACTCCGACTTAACAGTCCAAGAGAGAGATTTTTATTTTACTATTATAAGCAATTACAATAATATAAATAACGATATTTACAAGATTATAAATTTGCTCAAAAGCCGCAAGTAAAGACCCACGTTTAGAGAATATTAGGTAACACAGACATTTTGGGCAGATTGCACTGTGTGACACAACGGGGGTCTGTGGTTGCCACTACCTGTCATTTGATGGCAGTGTGTTTGCATCAGGCAATTAACACATGTTGCTGTCCAACTTAACATACCCAAACAAGTTTCTTTGAGGGCAAAATTATTATATCCTGCAGGTTTTATTGCTTCCAGTTATCCCAGTTAAGAAATACAGACAATGGAACCCTCAAACCTTTTTAAATGAACCACAAAACAGATGCTTCAATGGACCTCTGACATCAGTCTTTGTCTAAACTCCAGCCTCTCTCTGCAGTGTGGAAAGCATGTTTGATTGGGGGGTTCATATTTTTACTCCAAATATTTATTTATTTTTTTGCTATAAGTGAAAAAAATACTACAGATATATATTTTTCCTTCCAAATCTTTTTTCCCTCTCAGATTGTATATTTTCTTGCATTAAAAAAAAGACAAATCTATCTCCATAGATACAAAGTTTTTCATCTTAATAAAATACTATTAGTTCATGGTACTGTTTGCATAGTTTATGTAGTACGGTAGTGTGTTAATATTTTTGCTTTGGAGGGAGTATAAAAAATACTTTAAATAAACACTTTTAAAACAAGAATAAATTATACTGATGGATAATTGAAGCAAAAATGAATGAAAGATTTAATTATTTTAAAATGATAGCTAAATATAAATATAAGCTTTCACACTTTTTAAATAGTGAATAAAAACATATATGTAATATGATAACTATAATAAAACAATGCAGAGTAACCTGCAAAAAGACACTGAAAACGCCTCATCATCACTAACAGTAGCATAGATGCCATCTGATAGGCTGCCATGATCACGTGACACAGCAGAACACACTGTTTCTAAACGTCACACATTATTTTATCGCCTCAAACTTTATAACAAACAGCATGCCTTGCACCAGCAGTGTTATCTTGACACTCCAAAGGGTATCAGATCCAATAATTTGACTGGCTGATATGAAAATGTCAACTCCAGAGTGTTGATATGCGCATCTCTGCAAAAGATATGATCTCTCATACTCATCTTTAGCTGTTAAGCCCAAATGCAGTGTATAAAAAAAAAGATTAAGATGTTTAATTGTTCTACTTCTTTTAGAGACGAGTATACCAGAAATATAATATATGTGTAAATATCCCAAAGTTCCACATGAATCCGGTGTGATCCGAGTCCAGGAATATCATGCCAGAAAGAGGAACATCTCTTTGTTATCAAGCTGAATGTATAATGTGTCAAAGAGAGTTTCTGATTGGAAAAAAAGAGGTGTGAAATTTCTTTTTTTATTCATAAAGAAGATTAGATGGGATTTCACCTCGTATGGGAAATAAAACATCCCTTGTAAATACTGCAAATTTGTGAAAAACAAATCATTTTTTACACTTTCTGGTGGGAGTCTAATCATCTTGTAACACATAATAGTTTTATTTTATTGACCCAAACGATATAATTGCAACTATGCCCTTAACTACCTACAAAAACATGTGTAAGTTTCCTGGAAGAACAGTCCTGCTCCTTTTAAACCTTTAGATACCGGGAAAAGTCTTTATTTCACCTTTACTTCAAGGTGGGTGAACATTTGCTTATTTAAAAGCAAACGGCCAGTGGTGTGTAAGCGATGGAGCTGTAGGTAATAAGCCTCAGAGGGGAAGGAAACCGGCACACCCTCTATGCCGCCATGTGTTTTGCCTTGAGGAATAACACACATGAATTAGCTCCTGTGCCACTGAGAAGAAGGTCAATGCCAGAGGGGAGGAACTGAGTTGTGTATGGACGTGAATGTATTAGTGTGTTTTGTTCGTGATTATGTGGAGACAACATCATCTATAACCTATTCATGCTGCCATACTTCTTATCCTTGGGGCAAAAAGAAAAACAAAAGAATCCATATAGTGAATCTATATATTTTCAGCTAAAGCACTAAATGAAATTTGGACTGAGTTTTACTGTTTGAAAGAAATTTATGCAGCTGTGGTCAGAGGAAGCCTGACAGAATGACTGATTTGCATAAATTCCTCTGAAACGATGGAAACGTGACTGTGTGTGAATGTGAGTTCCTATGTGTAGATGGCATCACATTTACAGCGAGGTTATGTCAGGAAGGATCAGTGCGCACTTTGTTTTAAATCTGTTTGACAGAGCTTGTGTGACTCTCACTGATGTTTGGAAACGCTGGAGATGGCTGCAGGTTGGAAGGGGCTCTGCATTGCGCAGGAATGTGATATGCACGCTCTTGTGGCAAATGGTGTTTTTATAGAAAAGTCATAGAAAATTACAAGAACCAAGAAAGCAAGCACATTAAAAGTAGGTAAAAACACGCTTTTTTTGCATGCTGCACAAGGATATGACTTACAATCCATTTATACATTCACAACTGTATTGTTCCTTTTATTATAGAGATATTACATATTTCTTTATATTTTGTGTTTCTGTATAATGTGACTATCCCCATATCATGCAAAGCCCTGCAGAAATGTTATTGCCTCACTTCAATCCATGTTTCTCCATCAGAAAACAAGAAATATCTGTAACATTTACAATATTTTTCCATATAAATAGATACAGGAGATCATGGAATTTTGGACATTATCTTGAGGCTCATTTATGGCTGCTTTACATCCATGTTGTCCATTCCAGGACCTCACTATCCAAATGTCTTCATGCATCCGCTGTGTTTGCATGGTTGCTAGGCAACAAGTCCAGCAGAGAGCAGTGCAAAGTTTAAAGTTCACTTTGGAGTTCTGACATCTATTTCAGACAAAAGCAAGCATAGTGATGATGGAGGAAATCATGATGTCTGTGGGGCCAGTAGAAACGCAGCAGACTGCTCAGCACTGATCCCAGAGTATCTGCTGGTGAAACTTGTGCTATTTTGAACTAGTTAGAAATCATTTTCCTTACCTGATTTTGTTACAGGCCAAAACAAGTGAATGATGCTGCACCAGTATGCTCGGGGCTTTGTGGTCCTCTACTCAGTTCCTTCTGATGGTCCCTCTTTCCAGGCTCAAATCCAGGAGTTTTTTGGGTTGCTGCTCTGGAGTTGAGGAACAGTTTGCTGCGTGACATCTGTTCTAGTGTCTGTCAGTCTGGGTCTAGCTTTAGTGCCCTGGTCACGACCCACTTCTTTGCACCGGCCTTTGAACAGAACTTGACTTTAATTTTATTGCATTATTTTTGCTTCTTAATGTGGTCTGATGTTTGTATTATCTATAGATTACTTATTGATTACCTATAGTTTACCTTTAGTTTACTTATAGATTACCTATAGATTTACTATAGATAACCTTTAATTTACCTATAGATTACTCACAGATTACCTATAGTTTACCTATAGATTACCTTTAGATTATTTACAGATTACATCTAGATTACCTTTAGTTTACTTATAGATTACCTTTAGATTACTTACAGATTACATATAGATTACCTTTAGTTTACTTATAGATTACCTATAGGTTACCTATAGATTTACTATAGATAAC
Organism: Pseudomugil tenellus; assembly: GCA_037177515.1. Classification (NCBI taxonomy): domain Eukaryota; kingdom Metazoa; phylum Chordata; class Actinopteri; order Atheriniformes; family Pseudomugilidae; genus Pseudomugil; species Pseudomugil tenellus. The sequence goes on along the minus strand of JBAMHX010000008.1, from coordinate 929,039 downwards.
CTATAATTTACCTGTAGTTTACCTGTAGATTACTCACAGATTACCTATAGTTTACCTATATATTACTGGTGAGTCAGGCGCTATGAAACTGGACCCATCCTACATAACTGTAAGAGCAAATCGGCTTATCAGTCAGTCATCGTCACTGGCTGGGAAATCCTCATGATTCCTGCAAACCCTCCCCATCTTCATCCTACCATAGTCTTTAGAAAATGTGCAAGCACATCTATTTTGACATATTACACTTGCATACCTCTATCTTACACACACACACGTACACATTATCATAGTTTGTAAGTTTTCAACAATTGCATGAATGTATTTATTGGCCTGTTGTTCAATGCATCAGTTGGAAACTGAAATAGTGCATCAGAGAAGCAGAGCAGCGCACATTAGTACCACCTGAGATCACACAACAACACTTGTTGTGTGTGTCAATGTGTGTTAATGTGTGTTGTTTAACTTGTGTTCATGCCAGTGTGATTTTGTGTCAGCATGTGTTAAGCCCAACCTGCTCGGGTAATCTCTTCCCTGCCACGACAGGCTATGCATTATGGGCCGAATTTACTAAGATCTCATTTTGCGTGTACTAATTAGCGTGTGGAATCTATAATTTAGCGTGTGAGGCCGTGATTAATACGTGATCTACTAAGATTGCTCACGCAAATGACAGCGGGTGCAAAGTGTTGGAGACACGCCTAT
>JBAMHX010000008.1:897518-909298 GCA_037177515.1 Pseudomugil tenellus | reverse complement strand
GTGGGGGCGCACCCTCTTTCCCTACGCCACGCTCCTCCTCTCGTATATATATATATATATATATATATATATTTATATGTATAGATGCTTTCAAACATCATCCTACTGTAGCTCTGAGTGTGTGACATTATTCAGGTACTGCAGAACTATTACTGCACCTATTGATGTCCTTTTTAACTGTTCACAAGGTCAGGGGTCTCATTTTCAGACCTGTGATTACTAAGAAGTGATCTGTCATCTTTATTGAGTTCATGAACGAGGATGAATTCGCCAAGCTTTTCTCAATAGATGAACAATGAGTGTTAACAAATGTTTCATTTTTCAGTAGGAAATAATTGCTAATCAGTGTTTTAAGCCATGCACACTTCATTTGTATGGTAGCAATTGCACCTGCTGTGATAAGTGAGTGAAGTCTGCTTAAAATTACCTTGTTGTTTTATACATAGGTATCTTTGTAGTCTAAAGCCTGGTGTTGTTTAGCTTGGACAGTCTTTAAATGCCGAAGGTGTGTTGGACTCCAAAAGGTTGAAATTATGCTGATCTTTTCTCTGGGTCTGCAGAGACCATATGCTGTGCACAATGCCTATGTGGGAGAATTAAAAACAAATCTTTAATTAATTAAAGAACAGTAACATAAAAGAAACATCAATAGTAAAAAAGTTTGTATGGCTTACTTGCATTTTTGTAAAGAAAAAAACATATCCTGCTGGGCCAGAACAGCATATGAACATGGACAGTTTCCATAAGAAAGGATGACAGTACTGTTGTGCTCAAATGTTTCCAGATGAAGCATAGTCTTTGTGGACTTTTTACTCCTCTTAGAGACTTTAGGACTCAGGATTTTGACTGTCTGAATCCCAAAGTTGTCTCTTTCTGTCGGCCCTTTGATTGACTGGTGACGTGTCTCTCTCAACACTTCCTGGAAAAAGAACAGTTTAAACAATCCATTAAAATATCCAATTATATGACATCCATGAGGGTCTGTAAATTGCTGACCAGAGCAATCTACCTGAAATAAAAACAGAAACTCAAGACTGCAATGATAACTAGAAAAACACTCAGATAGCACAAGCCTCCACCAAGCTCAAAGTTCCCCCTCATATTGTGACTATATGTCCCTGTCTCGCAATGTTAAAGAATCATTCAGTGCAGTCCTGAATCCAGACTAAGATCACCTCCAAAATGTAATAACTTGTTGCTTGTTTCATTTAGAGAGTTTCCTGAAAATTTAATCAAAATCAGTCCATAACCTTGCTCACAGACGGACAGACAGAAAGACTGACAGACAAATAAACTCTCCCGAAAACATAACCTCCTTGGCAGAGTAAATTAAAAAATAAATAAATATAAACAACAATGTGCTTTGTATTTCTAGGTCTTATCAAACAGAAGTGGTCTCTGGAGTCGGGATGATAACTCCATTTTTTAAACTTCACGTTTCCTGTTATGTGAGAAATGAAAATGTCACAAGACAAGAATGGGGTTGACACATTGAGCTAGCAGTTAGCTTCCTGTCATCACTGCTGCTACTTTATCATTTGCTACACTAAACAGCCAGTCAGAGTAAGAGTCCTCACTAACAAGCAAAATGGCGAGATTTACCAGCTGAATACATACAAAAATACATGAGACATATGTTCACTGGTGCTTCAGACGTCCATAACTGTTAGCTTGGCATGCAATTGGTCTGATTAGTGAAAATGTTGATACTTGCAAGAAACATGTCTATTCCTTACAATTGAATTAGAAGTCATATGATTTATTCTGAAGAGAAACCTCTTTCCACAGTTTGTTTTTTGCCCCTTACACTCTTTTATTTATTCATTCATGTACGGATCAAAGTACCACAGTTATTTTTTGTATGACTTTTTGTGTCCTTTGCTTTCTTTCTAAGTTTAAAGAAGACTTTCTTTGAAAAGAAGTCTTTCTTTCTAAGACTGCACTAAAAATTAGATGCTCCCCAGTCTTGTTGTACAGTGTAATAAAAATAAATGGTATCCTGAACTCAGAGCATTTATCACTCAGATGGGGAGCAATTGCCAACTTCCTTTTTGACAGTATGTATCCGACTTCTAAAACTTTATGCAAACACACACAAACTTAATTTCCTCTGCACATCACCAGAGCAGGCGGCAAGCATTCCATTCAAATAAAGCCCAATGGTGACTATCTTAAAGGGCAAACTGGAATCAAGCAAGAGAAAACATTTAGCAGTAGCTGAAAGAGGTTTAGAGGCTTTGAAGGCTTGGCTGAATTAAAAGAAGATAATGAATTTCAAATGGCTGTTTATCTGAAGCTGCGGTGGATGAAGGGATACTAAGTGCCACTGGGGGATTTTGAAAGCCAAGCTGGAGAAATCAGCCGGGTGTTTTCTGTCTGTGAGTGCTGTTAGTGAAGCAGATCCAGGGTCAGTGGGATGGAAGAATACTCCTTTGGATCAGGTTTGGAGGCGCTCTTCTCAAAAGCAGTCTGCATAAGAGAAGTCCTCTGAGAGCAAAGTGATGCATCCTGTTCTTAGCTGCGAGGGAGTTTGTGGCTATACATCTGAGTTCTGCAGAGAGAACAGCAGAAAGGGGATGCAAGCCCACAGAGGTTATAAAGCCAGAGTGGAACGCTGCAAAACAGCAAGACATGGTAGAAGAAAAGCTAAAAGCAGAATGGTTTGTTTTTTGTTAAAACTATTTTTAGGTTCAATATAAGACATATATATTTTAGAATGCTTACTTAAAATTGGGTATTATTTTGTAGAGCTTGGTTCATAGACATTTTTAGAGGCCCTGATGCAGCCATAGTCCTGAGAGACGCGGTCCTTTTAACATGCCTAGTGGACTAAGACTTAAAAAGAGAAGGTTCATAAGTATTCACATTCATTACTCAGGTATACTTATAAATATCAAGGTTTAAAAGGCTTCTGTAGGATGTGAAATATCAACTCAGGTGTTTACTCAAGTAAAAGTGTAAAGTACTGGAGTCAAGATTACTTAACATATAAAGGTAAAGTAATGTTAGGGGGGAAAATGCCATTAAGGATAAAAGTATAGGCTGTGGCACAAGGGCCTAAAGTACACACAACTACCCCCCCCCCCCAAAAAAAAAAAAAAACAAAACTATTTTTAAGACCTTCATGACTTTTTATTTTTATTTTCAATATAAGATTTTGTGTGACGCTATAGGATACTTGTTATCTTTAGTCACTGCCATGGACATCTTTGTACAAGACTTCACATGTCTGCATGGCCCTGATGGACTGTGACCTGATTGTGTCATGTACAGGTGTGAAGGATCATCTATGAATCAGCAGAGTGTCAGAAAAGTATGTTTATTCTTCTCATCCGACCACAACGAAATGCCACATATCCAGATGGTGTCACTTATCTGGAAAGGGTTTTTTTCTGTATGTATGTTTGTGTCCGTCCTTGTGTTGAAACAATGACAAGCTGGAATGAGATGGTAATAGGACTATTTTTATAATGTAAGAAGTTGAAAATACATATTATTGTGTTAAAGTGTAAAAAATAGAAGTGCAAAATAATTACTTCAGTAAAGTAAATGGGGTAAAATACTCAACTTGAGGAAAAGTTTTTGCACTTTATTACTTGACACCTATTAGAGCGTCATTGACAAAATGAATCTTAAAAAAATGGACGTCAGAAAGTCACTGATCCAGAAAATAAGACAAAGTTAACATCTGCTTGCTGTTTATGTCATGACGTTTTTATTACTTTTATTACTTATGTTTCACCTGGAAAGCGGCAAAATTAGTGGTGACCATGTCCTATGTTGATGTCAGTTGCTTAAAAAGGCATTTCAGTCACAGTTGTTGTGATGAAGATACGTGATGGTAAAGACAGGGCTGGGAAGCAGACATTTAGGTTTGGTGCTATCTGTTGGCTTGCACATGAGAAGTCAACAAGGGGGCAATATCGTCAGACCCTTTTCTGTCTGTAAAATAAAGAGCAATAAAGCCAATAAAATCTTTTAAAATATCATTATATCCTATGATATAGCAATGTGAGACAGTGCTAGATGGTTGCAGTGGTCATTCAGCATAAATAAATACTACATTTGTTGCTTTTGTGTTGAAACTGGAATCAGCAAGGTGTGTAAATCATTTTGTTTGTAGCTGGCCACTAGATGACGCTGTTAAGATCTGTCATTGATGCTTTGAAGCTTTGAATAATTTCTGATGTTATCAGCAAAGAGTCTCATTAGCTTTACAAAGCTACATCTTTCCATCACTATCAGGATGTGAGTAAACCTGGGCGGAGGCTGTGATTGGTGGGCTTCTTCAGTTGCAGCTGCTGCAGTGAGGATGGACATGTAGCACCACAGGGGCTGGCTGGGTCTATCTTATTATTGATTGTATAGATACTAAAGCTAGTATTGGTCGTTGGTAGTGGTTAATACCAGCGAGATGAAATTCATATTTTCTTGAGAGGATTTTGGGGCAAAAAGCCAAAGAATGTAAGTGAGAGCCACCCAACAAGTTTAGCTTTTTTAGGCAAATTTACACTCGTGATTTTTAAGTTTAATTTTATTTTACTAAAAAAAATTAAGTGACAAGGTGAGAAACAGATTAATTCCATCAATTTGTTATATTGCCTATGTTGCATTGACAAAAAGCTTACATATATATTTAGTTGTTTTGCTAATTAGTTTGTTTATAATTATGTTTTATTTAACAAAAATAACTGTTTTCTTATGATCACAATCAGAATCAATAACTGAAGTTAAAATCATTAAACGGTTGTAAAGTTTTATGCAAAAGTATGTATATCCTGCTTCAGCTTGTCCTTTCCTCTGTCCGGGTGTTCCTTAATTTCCTCACAGTTTCAGTTTCAGAAGACCAGCAGCTTCAGACCTCAAAAATACCACTTCTGTGGATAAGGCCTTAGGTTGCCCTGAAGTTTGCACGATTTTGTGGCACGCACTTGCACGACTCGTGCGCAAACAAGTCGTAAACTGGTGTGAATAGTGCATAAACACGTTGTGACTGCATGCCATGTCGGAACGAGGAAATGGTCACGAGAAAAGGTCGCCACCGGGTCGTGAACTATGTGCCAACTGTACGTGAACACATGAAGTCGTTGGAAAGATGCGGGAGGATGCATGCCAGTGCGCAACAGATATAGGCATCTTCGGTTCTCTGCAATGACTGTGTTGTTATGAAGGTGAGCATGTCTCTGTGTGTATTATTGACTGTATCCACCACTTTCCGAGCAAAACACTGGAAGCCGCCATGACACCTTTTCTCCCCTGTTCGGTTCATCACTTCCAGTCCTTGCTAAATGCATGGAAAACAGCATATTTTAGAAGGGCGGTTTAATTCGATATATTCACGGAAATGTCTTCTGGGATGACCTGTGCTGTTGTTGGATACATACAAAACTCGAGGAAACTTCCAGATTTTATGAATGGAGTATGTTATGACCATAAAGTCACTCTGCAAGATGATGCAGAGAGATGAGGTGATTTCACAACGAGTCGCAACACTGAAGTTAAAACACCCACCAAGAGGATCTTCTTCTGCTCTTATTATTTCGTTGATAATAAACCGACAGAACTGCATCCAGATTGAAAAATATATCTAAACTACGAGCATCAGCAGCAAATTAGAGACGAAGGCTAACTTATTAGCATGACACCTGCACAAAGAGCCTGTAAGTACTCTGATTATTAGTGCAGGTTTCACGAGGTATCTTTTATTTAGTACCGTATTTTGATGACCATCATGCCGACTTGAAAGTGTAATGTGTTGTTTTGTGACTTTGAGAAAGTGGCTGTCGGAGAGGACACCATGAGAACCGTGTGGAGAGAAGTATGGCAGCGGTGAAGTAAAGTGAAGTAAATGAACACGAACATACAGCTTAATAAAAATGATAAAATTGAGAATAAAACCATAAATACTCTGCTGCAGGATCCTATTTACAGTACAACCGCTGCAGGCGGAGGCTGTAGCTTCCTGTCGCTTTGACTAGCTAATGAAAATAAATTAAGTTTAAAAAGATTTCAGTGAAACAGAAAAGGAAGCTGGGACATTGAAGCAATAATAGACCCAAAAGAAACCCATATTTTTAACATCCTGAATCCTGATTGTGAACGGAGCTAAACAACTGGAGCTCTGAACTGTCATCTACTCATTTTGTTAGTTAGACGGATGGGACACTAATCTCTCCGTTCTGTTGTCTTTTGATTAAAATGCCACTCGTGTATCCATCTTTGAGATTTGGCCATTGTTTGAGTAATGAAATTGTTATTTTTAAGTTTTTTCTGAATCAGTTTTACCTTTTAAAACAGTACTAGTTTATCATTATTGTTAATGTCGCCAGAAGAGCGAAACAAATTTCTGCATAATTTTACGTAATGGATTATGGGAACGGGTTTCGCCAAGAAAGTGGTGGATATAAATATGTATACATATGTGCATAAATATGCGTAATATGTGTATATGTGAATGTGCAGATCAGTGTGTGTGCATATGCGACTGGGACAGAGATCAGGAGAAGAGGGGTGAGAAGCGCATGGATCACGTTAGAGACAGTCGCTGTATTGTAAGAGGAAATGTTGGTAATAAAGCTGCCACCTTCTGCAACAATTAGACTCCCGCCCGGAGAGTGACCAGAGAACGGGTTTAGCCACGGGTCATCCCTACCCGCTCTTCCCTGGAGCTGCAAGTCTCCCCTGTACTACTGACTACGGTCGGGAGCGGGTCTCTGGCATTCAGCATGTTCTCTCTTCCACTGACCTGGGGTTGGGGAGGCCCCCTTTTTATATGGGATGCCCAAGTTGGAACAACACCGTCCGAATTGCGCAAACTCTTCATGCCAACTCGGGAAATGCGTAAACTATGCAACCTATGCCTAAGCTCATTGTGCCAGTTCGTGTCAATGCGGACTGTGATAGGCATACATTCGTGAACTCGTCTTGAACGGTGCATGAATTAGACGTGAACAGTGCGGGAGCCTCCGGTTTCATGCCACAAATTGCCACGACAAAATCGTGGCCAAAAGTCGTGCAAGTGTCAGGCTACCCTTAGTTATCTGCATGAGGAAGCCAGATCAATAAGGAGAAAACTTCCTGACATTGAAAACTAGGACTTTTAGTCATTTAATGTGTAATAGTGCATTTCCCTGACCTTTCCATGTTACTCTAGATTTAAAAGGTGTTACAGATACATCAGGGTGTGGACCCATATGCAGGATGAAGACTCGAAAGACAGGACAAGAAACTACCAGACATGACAAAACACCGGCAGAGAGCAAACTACAACAACTACTAATGAACCAGCACTGGGAACCCAAACCGACAAGTAGAAATATACAGAAGACTAAATAATCTTAATGAAACCAGAGGCCAGTACTACAAAGCGTCAATCTCCATTCTCTGGATTGACGTAGCCAAACATTTAGCAAAAAGCATTTGACTGAAAACAACAACACAAAGAAGAATTCTGAAAAAACAAAAACAGGAAACCAAAAACAAAGAAAGTCCAAATCATGACAAAAACAGTCTTTTTATGATGGCCACAAACAAAATCAAGACTAAAAATGTTTTCTTATTTAAACAAGAATAATAATGATAGAAAATAAATACTCCCTCTTACATTAAAGGTTTTATACCACTGAATTGAGTCAAAACAAGTCAAATCATAGCAAAATGTGAATTTTGGATTACAAATTGATTTGTTTTGTTTTTCTGTTAGAGCCACAGGACTTAATGTTGCAAATAAACATCTATTATAGACCAGGGACAAATCTGGCCTGCTTTTATGTCTCAAATAACGTCAAAATCAAATCTACTACAGCTTTTTCTTTCATGTTTTATCTGTCAGCTTCCTCGACATGTCTAAACTAAAGCAGCAAAAGAATGAATGGCATCATATATCTGTGTACATTACATGGATTTATTCTTACTCTGTGAGAAAACAGATCATTTTGAAGGAAAGAAAAGCTTTATTTTGACGCATCCCTTAATATCCTGCAGCTTTGTGTCTTTCATCCTTCCTTGGTCTGCTCCCTCTCTTTCTTGCTTCCCGCTTGTATCACACACACTCACAGACACACATTTACATAAAAAATGGCTCCACAAAGTGTTTTCCCAGGTTATATACACTACAAATCATTCTTTCAGTATTTGAAGTGATGCTTGGTTTCGGTGGTTTTATGTAATTTATATCTGGGTATGTATCCGGTGTTCCTGCAAGTGTATTCTCTATGTGTGTGTGCATGTGTGTTTTGCAGAAACACTAAATGTTGCATAGAGAAACCACTGTGGGAAGAGTCAGTTACGGAGGCTGTGTGGTTTTCTCAGCGCAGCAACTGTGGCTTGCATCTGTATATCTTTTAACATTTTGCTGGTTTTCGGGTCTCTTTTCTCTTCCCACTCTATGCCATCCTTCCCTTCCTAGCCTGTGATCCTGGCAGAAGGAAAGAGTAGACAGTGTAGAAAGGGGTTTGATCTCTGTCTATCCCGAGCTCTGCACTGTTCTTGGCTTTGTTTGACATTAGCTGGTCTCTGGGCGGGACACACTCGATGACATCTGCTTTGGCTTTTGATGGCAGCTCAGATAATGGTGAATGTCACCATGTCTGCCTACTTTAGAAATCTGAAATACAATCTCTTTTTTTCTTTTTATCAGAAACTTCATTTTAGGGCTGAGTGGTGAACTCTGATGCTGATTTTTACATATAGAAGGATTTGCTTTCCATAAACTTTTTACTTTTAATCTTCAGCCAAATGTTACATGTTGAAAAGAAACAATTTGAATGGAAATTGACATATTATTGTCCAATTTATTGCTGTATTTTGCTTTTTGATCCATCAGTAGCTTGTACTACGAAGGTAGAATTTCACTTATCGGGGTAACTTCAGTAATTCTAGATTTTCTGTACTATGAAGGTTGCATGCTTTTGTTTGAGCTGTATCATCGCAGCAAAAGATGCTGAACTGCTGGTTCTGGGATAAGAGATCAGCAGGTATAAAAACACCACCTCCTGACCAATCAGATCTCATAAAATAAATGTCCCACCCATTTTTAAAGGATGGCTTTTTCACACGACATGGAGCGGATCCTTCAAACAGTTGGGAAATATGACAGAAATAAAACATTCCCAGTAATGTTGTACTGCAATACAGTGACCTGAGTGCTGTCACTTTATATTGTCCCATTCATTAATATTAAATTATCTGACGAACTTCCGAAATTAACAGAGTCGCTATTTTCAGACCAAAAAGACAAGCAAACTCTTAAGTCAATATAATACATTATATTAAAAACATGCAATACAAATAAACACAGCAAGACATTGATTCAAAGAATTTAAAATATTTATAATAACATAACATTTAGAAAAACAATTCCAATATTTCTAAAAGATGCATTTTCACAGGTAGCAAAAATGTTTTGTTTGAGTGTTTATTCAACCTTTACTTAATTTCTATGTTTTTCTTGTGTTTTGTAAACTGCTGATAGATAACCATGTAGAAAAATTATGTTTTTCAGGAAAGGAGCTTTTTCACCCAAATCTCTATAGGATGGTGTGCTGTTCAAACTAAGAGGTGTTTTCATGGTTGCCATGGTGTTGCAAAAGTCAAAGCTAGGAGGTGGAGATGTTGGCTGATTCAATCATGGGAAATGTCAAGTTTCTGTCCAATAATAGTAAATAAATAAAGATATTGGTGAAGACTCAGAAACTCAAAGTCTTTTATGCTAGTACGTGTATACATTCCAGTCAAGACTTGTGCTGAAGTTCAATGTGAAGTTTTCATGAACTCGTTACTGGGACACAGACTACCAATCCGAATAACATTTTGTTTCTACAAAACATCTGGAGAATTCACTGAAGAATGTAAAGACATGCATACTGAAGATGACACAAGTACTTGTGGCTACTAATGTCAAAAATGGAATACCTTTCAAAGTTTGTAGCTTCTGTGGGGTCAGGGGCTGTCTATTTGTTTTGGTGGTGGGAAAGGTCCTCCCCGTGAGGCTCTTGTCACCAAGGGTCTTGGTTCCACATATTGTCACTACCAACTCCTTTACAAACAGGGAGTCTCTTCCATTCCCTTTTATTTTGGCCCATATCTCCTTCTGGATGCAAACACATCCTCCTAAATCAATCTGTCAGAATATCCATAACAAATAAACAAAAGGTAACAGACTACATTTACTATGCATTACGCATGCAGATCTTCTTGGGTTTTTCAGACAGTTACCTTAGTTGCTTAATTGTACTTATTGTAGCAAAAATAATGATTTACCTGATCTTTGCTTGGGGATTGAGCTGGCTCCAACTACAACTAAATAGGATGTAATGTAAGAGACTCTGCAGCCATAATCATTCTACATTAGCTGCAATCTACAATCTACTATAATAATACTATAATAATATTTTTATTAATAATACTGTGAATCTGTGATACTGTGAATTTTTTCCCTTCCTGTAATATGTCCAAGAGGTTGTTTTTTCTCGCCTCCTCTTCTACTTTCTTGTTATTTATCTGAGAAGGATAAACACATCTTTTAGAATAAAATTATAGGAAAAAGAACGATAAAAATAATGATTAACACATTTGAACTTGGTGCAAAAGGTGAATTATAATATAAATGTAGGTTATTGTGACAATGCTGCTTACTCCCTCCCTCTGGGTGGAGTCAGCACTCTGCAGCTGAATGGTTGCATCTGGAGCTATTCAATCATCTCACCTGTTCCTGCTTAAAGGCAAGTTCCTTCCTCCGCTCTTTGCCAGGTCGTCAGTTCACCACACCCGACTCCACTGCCAGCTCCAGCTACAAATCCAGCCCCAGCTTCAGCTCCAGCCTATTGCTTGCCTTCTCAGCTCCATTTGGAAATTTCCCATTTTTACTGTAGGATAATAAATCATCTAATTTGCCCTCCTTGTCTGTGTCTGCTTAAGGGTTTGGCCTAGACTCATGACAGTTATATACAATATACACACAGTGCAATCTTATAAGTCAGTTCGTTGATTCAACAAAAAGCAGCAAATCAGTCAGTTCCTGTTTTGGGTAAGATTTCACAAAACACACAACCAGAATTTACCAAATGGGTAGTGGGTTGTAATCTATGCAGGGGTGGTGATTCGGCGAGGTAGGGGGGAATGGCTGGAGGGCGGCATGCCTCCAGCCCTGACCTTGGGGGGGTATCCGGGGGAAATTTACTGGGTTTTGCAGATACTGGGCTTCTGCCATGAATGGGGGGAACAGAGAATTTGAAAAAAAAAGCCTATGATGAAATTGTTCAAGGGCCCAGGATGCATTCCCATAATGTTGTACGTCTACATCGTGATGGATTACACAGGCATTTTCTAGGTAGCCATATCTGACTTAAGTTGTGGTTGCTAAAAAAACAAAAGAAAAAAACTGTTGTGCTGCGTGACTGCCTTTATTTTCACTCTTAAATGTAACTTTATGAAGCACAAATTTACATCAGATCACTGATTTTGTCTCCAAACGTATTTTGGGTAAAATTTGTTACCAACCATCCACCAACGTCATCATCAGTCATTTGTCCCTGGAGTGAAGCAGTGCTACAACATTGTAACGAACCTGTACAACTTTTTTGGTCACAGTATGAGTTGATGGGAGCTCCTCCACAGACCAGAAGTCACATTAAAATGCCTCTGTCCCACCTGCTGCTCATCTCGACATTATGCGCTTTGTGTGTTAAGGCACAGATATGGGGACATTATAAAAACCGTCTTCCAAATATCTCTGACTAGTAATAAAAAACAATAATCTCACAAAGATTATTGATTGATTA
>JBAMHX010000008.1:865401-884156 GCA_037177515.1 Pseudomugil tenellus | reverse complement strand
TATATATATATTGTCATTTACAAATTGAAAATTCATTTAAATCTCTATTTAATGGAATACAATACAAAAACATGATATCCACTGTTAAACCTGATCAATAGTGATTTTCTGGGTAAGTATTTAATAATTTTTAATGTAAAATTGTAGTAATTTTGAATTAGGGAAATGTATGTAACATGTTAGTGTTGTGTAAAAGCTGTCATTAAAAAGAATACACAATACCAATATTTTCTGTTTCACATTTTAATGTTGATATAAGCTGATAATATTTGTTTGCTGATAAGACATCTGTATGATCACAAGGACTCAGGAACACTTCAGAAAACCATCTTCAGTTCTTGTAAGAGAAGTATATTTCAGGAACATCCCAGCTTCTTTCAGTAAGACAATGCAGAACCGCATTCCTGAACGGAGTGCCGCATAATGCTGTCAGCATCTCATTTCACCCATTAACTGTATATGTCTGAATGTGAATATGCCTGCTGTGTGTTGTAATATTGGTTTTGGGCTGCATTGGCACTTGAATTTTCCCCAGAGGATGAATAAAGTATAACTGAATTGAATTGATTAAATTCTACAGCGTTCATACCAGCTAAGCTTTATATTTTAAAAGTGTGAATTTTAGACTGGAAGTCCAGAATTGCCTCCTAAAAAAAACCCATCAGCTTCAATACGGAGCACAAAATACCCCAACAGTGACCCTGGACTGTAAAGCAAGAACGGGAAAGAATTCTCCTTACAAAGATTCAACACATCATTAAAGGTGACCCTGTCCCTGCTTTTTTGTAGGCATTAAATTCTAAATGAGTTAACATATGCAAAAAAAAAAAAAGGGAATTTTATCAGTTTAAATAATAAATCATTTCTCTTTTTGATTATTGAATAGCATTTAGGTAAAACAGCTTCCTTAGAATTGAGGTTTGATGTTGCCATTGTGGCTTCTGCATAGAGTATGTTACATGAAATGTTCTCTCTACTGGATTCAGCACACTGTATAGGGAAGTTTCTGAATAAAAAGCAAAACTGGTTGAGTTCTCAAAACTTAAAGCTTTTCACTTTGTTGCTGGCAAGCAGGCAGTGGCTCGTTTGTATGCAGCATATGACACCAGAAGAAAATGCATCTGTCCTCTGCAAGCTCAAGTCATGCAAGTCAGATGAAGTAGGACTCAAATATGGCCACCAGCGTTGCATCACACAGCAGAGCTGTGCTGTGCTCTCAAAATGTAGTCCTATCAGGACAAGAATCAACAAGTCATAAATACTCATGACACAAATGAGAAGCTGAGAAAGTCTTTAAACTACTATATTTCTTATTTGCTACGAAAATATCTGCTTTAATTCTTTAATGGTAAATAAGTGCCTGCATATGTTAAACGGTGAACATCAAAGCGTTGGACATTAAAACTCAGCAATTCCCAAAAGAACAAAAAATCTTTGATGAAACCTGTTAAATCTACAAATGCAGATGAGTTGTGGTGTATAGGTCTGTAATCTTTGTTCCAGATGTTTTTATACATGCGAAGGACTGGCTGGGCCTCTGACAGCTCATATTAATGTTTTAAATTCTTTAAATAAGATTCCACTTTGAAAGAAAATAAAACTTGAACTGAAAACAGAAACAGTGTTTCTGAATCATTAGTACTGAAATTTTCTATGGAAACAAAAAAATGGATCAAGACTTCAAAAAGTTGCACTAAAATATTAAAATAGCCTAATGAAGTTTTTCTTTTTCAATAAGTGTTCATGCTGTCAGTGCATGGTGAAGCCTTTTGATGCTGCGTCCAGGTCTTATAAAAGGCTCTATTAGGAGACACCTGGACAGACCCACTGAAAAACATGTCCAGAATAATTATGTTCTGCCCATTTGTGGTCCAGTTTTAACTGGCAATAGGCAAGTTTGGATCTGGTTGGCTCCATTTGCTTTTCCAGTACAACCTTTCATGACAGCAGGCAGTACTCGAAAATGTTTAAAAGCAGCACATGATTTGTTTTTACGGGCATTTTAGCTATTTTTTGGGAAGCTTGTTATAAATATTTGATAACGTTTATAGAATTCAAACAGGATAAAAAAAACACTGCACTAGCCTGTTTTCCTTCACTGTCATCTGTGACTAAAGTTGTCTTACATTGTGATAACCAGAATCACTGCAAATGATGAAGGAACAGAACCTCACACAGCTGAATTCCCTTTCATAATTACCCAGAACAGTTTGATGTCTAAGAGCTGAATGGTCTGAATGGCTGAGGTCAGGATGGATCTGGTCAGAGAGGGTGTTACAGAGGGGCGGGGGGGGGGGGGTGTTGTTGCAGAAGACTTGTAAGAAACTAAATAAAAGAGACGGTGTGGTGTATTGGAGGGGTCAGAAATTCTGTATGTCAGAGACAAAGACTCATGAGTTTCTGGTCAAAGTGCCTAAAAGTGGTAATCTAATAAAAAAAAATAAAAAAAAAACATATAAATTGAGAGATGTAATTGCCCAAGAGCAAAAAAGAAGAAATGCATGTTTGAATGCATGCAAAGGGGGGTTCGGGGGCATTCCCCTTTGGAAAAATTTTTTAAACCGAGACCCTCTTAGACACAATTTGAAACCACCTGGAGACAAATTTTGTTAACTTTGCATCCATGTTTTCAGGCTTGATATGCTAGTTGTGAGAGTATTAAAAATGTAAACATGAAAATGTGCAGTGGTGCACATGATCATCATATAATGTAACACTTTGATGCTGATGGGTTGCTAGTAGGCCTATGGCATTAGGCTGCATAATTATAGCAGGCATTATTATGACTACACTATCACTGGGTTAACAGATCGACTCAATGCCACCAACTCAATAAAAAAAATATAAATAAAAAGAAAAGAGAGAAAGTTTGAGAAATTAGGTAGAAGGAATAGATTGATAGTTAAAAGTTTAGCACGTCGACCATAACAAACTGCATACATCAGGGGCAAATGTTCACTTTACTCCACTGAATATCTTTGCATGGAAAGCATCTGAGTCATTTATGAGAGAAACAGTTCAAACTTACAGGCAGGATAAGTTGGTCACATCGAGGTTTTCAATCTCCTCTCTTTAAAAAGTACTGTAGACTTGTTAGTTCTACCCATGGACTCGGTCTTGAACAAAATCTATAAAAAAAATACAAATCAGAACACTTTTTGATTGTTGGAAGATTTAGCATCTTCTCTTCTTTTAACAACCAAACATCTGGGAAGGGAAGAGACCAGTTGCTGGAGTATTAGGAGAAGAATGATGTCCCATTCTGGTCTGATGCAGGATTCTAGATGCTCTACAGTCCTGGAGCTTGTTGCTGGATGTTTGTATTCATGATGCTGAAAGATCTGGACTGCAGGCAGACCACCTCAGTAGCTGGACTGTCCTCCTGCGCCATCATGCTGTTGTGATGGATAAAAGCATTGTAGTTAAGCATTGTTTTGCTGAAATCTGCAAAACATTCAAAGAAAGAGACTGTAATAGGCCTTTTTCACACCTTTGCCTTAAACGACTACTAAAGCAGGATCTTTAATATAAGGAGTGGAGGTAGTTTGCTCAAATGGACTGAGGCCGCCGGCAACAGTGTCCTACATACAGCTTCTTCACTGTTTTTCCAAACAAGGATTGAGGTAAGAAATAATTTACTTTCAAGGTCTTTTAACGCTACAAACGAGCTACTAATGAGAAACAAAGAGCAAAAATATACTGAGATCAGCGCAGATGTTTTGTTTTTCGAACAAACAATAAGCTAGCTAGTTAGCTATGCTAACTTAAGCTAACACAATGTTACACATATGTTTGTATTATGGTTGCGTTCTGTATGCTCTGTAAACAGACTGAGAAGTCAATATGCTTAAAATCTTTAAAGTATTTAATTTCCCTGGTGCTTATATTTGTTGTGGTGACTTGTCACTGAATTTAATTTTGTGTTTTCTTATCTTAAGACTCCCTACAACATCAGGGAAAACCTCCGGCCCGCTGCATACACACACACACTGCCTGCGGTCAGAGCACATCTACGGCTGTGGCAGAAAACAGAACATAACACAGCAATCACTTGTAAGTAAGGTTTTCACAGCAGTAAGCTTTATTTTAAATATGTATTCCACAATTTATACATCTAATCGCATCCCATTTCTGTCTTTATGGAAGCAGGAGAAAAAGGAGGAGCAGCCGGACCTTCCATCTATTTTAAAGTTACAATGAATGCTGCAGATGAACCGCAGCAACAGCAGCTTCAGATAATGCTATAAATGATGGATGTACACGATGGAGGAACGCCAAAGAAAGGAGAAGTTACAAGAGATGTGATCTTTTAACACATTGTTTTGGTGAACTTGTTAAGGCTGTCTCAGACCGTAACTTGTCTCAACTAAAGTTAAAAAAAAAGGGTAGGCTCATTGAAATAAAATTGAATTTCAGTCTTTTGTCTTTTTTTCATTTAAAATGAGAACAGAAACTCATTAAGCTGCACTTCAGAAAAGTATAAATTAAAATAACATTTAACTATGAAGAGCAAATAATGTGGTTGAAGTGTTTAATGTAGGAATCTGCAGAATAGTTCTATCGAATCACCCTTATAAAATATTACCAGCTCCATAACTTGCTGATGTGACCGTGAGATGTTGTAGCAGACAGATAACTCAAAATTATTACTGACAAAAGTCTTTGGTTGCATACAAAGTTTTGTCAAATTAAATGTACATGAAAATTAACTCATTTTAAGAAATGATAAAACCTTAAGAGGATACCAAACTTAATTTAATAAAATTAAAAATGCATTTCTGATATCCCTCCCATCTTCAAGTCAGTTTTTTTAATTTTAATTATTTCTAAACAAGCGTTTAAAGACTTTAGAGCCGTATATGTAGAAAAATATAAACTAACCCTGCGGTCACAGATTCTGATGCGTCACAGATCTTGTAACACCGACAAAAACCGATGTTCCACCACTGAGAAGCTGGAGAAATGCCCAGACAAACGGTGTGTGAAGACAATATTGTGTAATAAGAGTCATCTGAAACAGAAACATATTGCAATTATTTTGCTGCACAATAATATATTTAGCAACATGTAGAAACGTAAATTACAAGCAGCACACATAAGTTAGCTTTAGCTATTATTAGTTTACCTTATAGTAACCGTAACTTCTTCGAAATTGCAATGGTGGCATATGAAACTGTCTTGCATGTTGCAAAAATCTTCTGACACTTTGCAGGGTCTTTTGGCGGCCAAAAGATGACAGTTTTCAATATATTCCTTATGTCCCATAGCGAGTATGAACCATAGTCCGAGCACCAGTTACGTTACCTTCAGCTGTGTTGTTATGGTTTTGTTTGTGTCACATACAGATGACATCACGGACGGTTGAAACGCTGGAATGTGCTGGACTCCTCCTTCAACAGAGGGTCCGGGATTACAATGGAAACGCAATTTAATTCAAGTAGGGTTCTATTTATCCGGGGTGTGCGTGGGAGAGTAGGTACTATGGAAATCCGGCATTAGAGTCTATAAAACAAATGTTGACATATTTGAAGTTTATGTGTGTGGCTCAGAGTTTTGACACTTCCAGTGGAAAGTTGTCATGTCTGAGTTGCTCATAAATATAACTGTTTAACTTTTGTTCCACTGATCTTTATCTGAACTTTCACTGAACTGAAGCATCTTGTACTTCCCCTTGTATTGTTACCTTATAAGGAATGATGCTGTTTATAATAAAGATGCTGTGTGCGGAGAGGAAGTTGGGAGTTGATTGCAGACACGCTTTGGTTCTGTAGCGCTGATCTCTTCCCCATTGCAATGACAAAAGCTACACTCCGAGTTCTAAGTGTCTTCTTCCTTTGATAAAGAAAATACCCAACAGAAACGTTGTCTGGATGGGAGCAGATGTTGCTTTAAAATCTCCTTTCAGAATTAATGGAGCTTCACAGATGTGGAAGCCAGAGATGGGGACTTGAGTCTGAGACTCGGACTCAAGTTGCATTTCCAGTGACTTCACACTCTACCTCCACTCACATTCAAAAAACTTCTGATTCGACTCGGAATTGTTATTTGAGAGACTTTTTTTATGATCTCTGTCTGTTCTCCTTTCTGCTGTCTGTATTGCTTGCTGTCATTTCCCTAGAATGCCACTGACGTAACACAGACATGCATGCACTTTTTGATAAACAATCAAAACAATAGCACTATCACTACACCAATGGTTCAACTATTGGGTATTAAAACCTTAATAGAAGTAAAGACTTTCAAACTTGATAGTCTGTAGTAAATAAATCCAAGAACCTGGATCAACTACACCTACCTTCTTCCACCTTAAAACTCACCTGGAGAGGTTAGTTGTTGTGATACACCTAAAGCTAGCATCTATTTGAGCAACCCATTTAGAGCTACATCGGTGTATAGGCTAGGTTGCTACAACTGTATCTGCTCTTCCTGAGGTGTAGCTTAATAAATAGATGGTAACAACACAATGAGGCATGAGATGAGACATTCAGGTTTCAAATCTGAGAAGATCATGGGCTTTATAACAAATATGAAGCTACAAATCCTACTAATATGGGAACCAGTTTTGGCTGCTCTACGGCAAGTCTAAGGGGACAAATATCCTACTTAAGTCAATGGTAAAAAAAATGAGATGGTATGTTACACTACATTTGCACGTTAAGTCCATCAGATTGACTTTGCTGAATGTGTTCAGTAGATGAATAACACATTTACTGAACACAGTTTCCATTAAAACTAGAACCACCAAGCGGGTCATTTTTACCACCTTGGTTTTTCAAACACTGTATCTCTGCAAAAAATCCCCATTTCTCAAAAACCAAAATAGTTGCAGGCCTAGAGCGAAGCTTGTGAATAGTGTTGTCAAAAACTGGATGACCCTTTCACTTGCAAGCAAGCAGAAAAATATACAGCAAGTATAGTAGTCACCACTGTTGCCAACTCCTCAGCATAGAAAGTAGCTGTTGGCTGCTCTAAAAGTCGCTAGAAGTCGCTAAATGACGTCATCGCCTAATTTGCATATTTGTCAATTTGCGTGTAATGTAATGGAGAAGAATAACAATTGACTGTATATAAAAGGAATATCATGGTGGGATAAACATAAGGGACTATGATAAGGTTAAGCTTTTTGGTTGTGTTTTTGAGTTGCCCTGTGTTTCTTTTGTTTGTTTTTTTACATTGCAGAGTTTTGAATTAACAACCTTGAGCCTGGGTTTAGTTCCCAATCTTTTCTGTACTTTTAAGTATGCTTCTTAGACTGCGACATGTGTCACAGAGAGGCACACACACACACAGTGGAGGAGGTGAGTAAATGAGGCTGTGTGTCAGAAAAGTACAATTATTATTGTGGAGTGACATGACAGTTAAAAACTTTTCCTCCCGCTTAGATAGGGTGGGGTCACTGTGGGATTTGCACATGCGCTGTTCATTTTGACTGCATACTTGCAGGTGTCCACTCGTCATGCTCCTCATGGCTGCACCGCCTGCGAAACTGATCACCTGATAGTGATACAGGACAGGAGGGCTCCCGCTGGTCGTTTGTGACAACAACTGCAGAATTATATGTGTTTTAAAGTCAGTCGCCAAAACACCAGAAAATTCTCCAATAACTCCAGAAAAAGTCGCTAGATTTGTCGCTAGTCGCTTTTAGAAAAAAAAGTCGTTAAGGGGGTTTGAAAAGTCGCCAAATTTAGCAAGAAACTCGCCAAGTTGGCAACACTGGTAGTCACGACTTCTTATCGGTCCAGTAAGTCTCCAGGAGTTGGGTTGGTATGATGAGGGATGGATACAAGGAACAGGTGGTGCAGTCAGACCCTGTTCCTCCACGTGACTAAGGCTGCCAGCAAGAACTTCATTTCTCTATGCCCCACACAAAGATAAAGGAAAGGCTCCTGGGCTTCTTCCTTTGTGAACACAAAAAAACTATTAAGTCAATGAACCTAAAAGTCTCTTTCACTCAAATCAGAGTTCATCACGACTTTAGTGTGGCTAACGGAACAGATGTATACATACAATTACACATTGCATTTTGCTAACAAGACTATACAGCTATTAAGCTTTTAGCTAGGTCATAACACTCACTGTCTCATTTTGAAAAGTTCAAAACAACAAGGAGCATTTACCTTCTTCTGAAGTTACATAGTCCTACCCCAAACGGGAACTTGGCATCCACCGTAATTAGGATCGAACAACTGGTTTCTCTGTTAACCTCCTCTTATTCCTCTTACTCGACGTCTGCTTAAGGTACTGTCCCGGACACCCACTAAATCCAACCCTCTCCCCTTCTGTATTCGCCTGACAGCTCAGCAATAACCAATAAGGACACAAAGATGGCAAAACAAAGTTAAATTGGCAGATTGTACTATTTTCTTTTACATTGATTAGTCTAACTGATTAACAATCACACAGGAACTTTTCTTTTAACCATTTGCAAGTTTAATTTCTTTCTCAAAACTGCTTACTGTTTTAATATTTCTTTTAAGTTTTCCACCCTAAAATACAAGGGCAGCTGTATTGGAGCTACATAAGTATACATGAAGTCCTGACTGTTATGGCTAATGTTGATGTAGCAGTAACAGTGTTGATAACTCTTTTCTTTGTCCTCGTCCCCTTAAACATAAAATCTGTTGGTGGTTACCAGTGCTAAACTAGCTACTCAGCTAATTAATTAGCTTAGCTAATGCCAGAAAACCAGCTACAACATAAATAAATGTAATTTCACTCACTGAAAAAACTGGACCAGAAACTTCTTGAACTGTCGGTGCAATTAATAGCACAGTGGAAAAAAAATATGTGAACATGCTGATACAACCACGGGTTGAGTTCAGTCAAATGAAATGGTGCCAAGGCTGAGGGCTCGGCTGGTCAGTGAGCCAACAGGTAGCAAGCTGCTAGCAAACAGCGCTAGCGCTGATAGCCCTTCTGAAACATGTCAATCAAACGGACATGCCTCTAAATTCAAGACTAAATAATGTAGAAATGGAAGAGTTAGAAAAAAAATCACCCCCGTCAGAGTTGTCATGAAGGTAAACTTGACTTATTAAACCGCTTGGTCTCACCTGCTGATTGCTGGGATAGGCTCCAACTTCACTGCCACAATGAATTGGATAAGTAGCATTAAAATTGAATGAACGACTTTGGTTTGGTATCAGGTAATATTTAATAAGCTTTGTTCTTGAGAAGATGGCAGTGTTTCTGCATTGAGTTCGCTAAGACTTCTTTTTTGTGTCATTAACCTGCGGGCTAATACATGCAGGGATTTCCAGTAAAAAATTATGTTTGGTTTTAATGCAGAATATCAGCAGCATCCAACCTTGTCTCATGTGTGCAGAGATTCATCCGGATTATCTAAATCTTTTGATGGTTATACACTGTATATAGTGATGTCATTACTTTGAGAACCATTATTCTGTAGCGTTCAATAATCTTTAGAGCCAGTTTTTCTCAGATTGGTGGAAATATTTCTCAGAGAGCCTCTGTCTCTCTTTTATATACACTCATGTTACTTACTTGTTGCCAGTTAACCTAAATATTTGCTAAATGCTCCTGTAGTTGTTTCTGATCTGTACCAATTACTTTTCTAGTCATCAGATTTACAATAACTTAATAATTTATATCAATGTATATAATAATTATCAAATCTGTCATTAATTGCCTTCCATTACCATTTTGTGCAAAATAAAAGTGATATTTAGAAAGTTTCGAAAAACTACAATTTCAATTTTCAGCTGTTTCCATTAAACAATGTTTAGCGCATAAGCTGCAGATCTCGTAAAATTTTGTCAGCTGAACGGGATTTTACAAGAATCGCAGCACACACAATGTTACCACAAAGCATTATTGTCTTTCCCTTTCTAATTCATCTCTGCCTTTCCCATTTGTTTACTCCGTGGCTTGCCATGTTAACTGGTCACATGACCTACCTACGTCATGTCTCGGGACTCAGAAATCTGAAAAAAGTGTTTCCATTACACTACAGCCAAAAAAGTGCTCTATCAAAATGCATGAAAAGTCACCTCATGAGAGTGTAAAAACAGCAATATTTGAGAGTGTTTCTATCACTTGATTTCTAATTCAATATTTAGGTTTTGCGAAAATCTAAGGGTAATGGAAACACACCTATCGTCAGCATCTGATTTGTGGTATATCAGCTACGAGAAATAAAATATGAGTTCATGAGATTAGTAAATAATTAAATGCTGTTTTGAGTCAGATTTTACACATTCTCCCAATGCCTTTTGAGTTGTGATGTTAATATTAGAGCTGAGAACAAAATGATTAATTCCCCATGACATGGAGCTTAGTTTGACTTAGAAAGAATCGTCATTAATCTAATAGAGGAATGCAAACGTGCTGCTCCAGATGGAAACCAAAGCAGAAGTGTTTTTCCGGATGATTTGCAGAAATTAATTCCAACATTACAGCTGATCAATATCCTGTTTGTGGCTCAGCCAAACCTCATTATCCCAGGCAGACTGAGAACAACAGCCAATGTTCCTGATTATAAAAGGTTATTTTAAGATGATTATGAATAAATGGTTAAATTAACGAAGAAATCAACTTGATATGAACAAATGAAAAACAAACCACTCACTCCAACTACGTGGATGATCGCTATAACTATCACAGATCTCCTATCATTCTGTAGGGTTTACAGTCATGCTGCTGCATCAGAAAGTGTGCATCTAAAACTGGCAACTGGAGTGTTAAGACAAAATTATTTCTTATTTCTTGAACATATTTCTTGCTCAAAATGGATTAAAGAAAAACACCTAATGGACTGTTATGCAAACACACACACATACAGACAAACAGAATAAAATGATTTGAAATAGAATTATTTCTGGTCCAGTACGCTAAGTAAAAATCAATTGGCCATTATAGAAATAGGATACAGAAGGGAATTAAAACTTAATGAGGATTTCCAGCTAGAGTCCACCCACTTCTCAACTCCGCTCCAGGCAGTGCTATGTGGCTCAGTGTGCTGTGCATGTCACAAAAATTCAAGCACTTTTGCTCATAAGCCATGAGCACACCTGGTGACAAGATGACAGTAATGCCCCCATATCCTTCAAAGCTTCAGCTTTCTCACAGGTATTCAAACTCATTTTTCTCTTTCTTTCACGCACACATTTCTCACTCTGTTGGCATTATTGATCTGCAGCTGATCCATGATGACAACAGACAAAGCTTTTTATGTGACAGGCAATTAGATGGCCTGCAGTGTCCAACTCCCGCTTATGATGGGTAAACACAACCAGTTAGAGTCTACCACTATACAGAGCTGGAATATTGCAAGGAAATCCAAGAAAATAATATCTTGCCCTTCGCATATGTCCCTCAGCTATCTGTGATTCTACGAGCTCTGTCTACTAACAGCTGTTATCGATTTTGGTATTATTAGCTTTCATAAGTTATTAGACAGTTGGCTCCCTTGGCTCAGTCAATCAAACTATCCATCCATCATCTGACTGCTCATTACCTTTACTGTCCTGGCTCAAGAACAAGTGTTTGACTGAAAATGTTGCTTCAAACACAACTTGAGACAATCTACACATCTTTTTATTTGTCAGTGTATGCTTGTAGCAGAGAGAAGCGACTACTGTGTTTATGCTAAAGAAAGGCTGAGGGTTTAAATCTTCCTACCTGATTCTGCACTGTTTGGATTTTTTGTTATAACTGGTGGAAAAAAATGTAAACATTAAAATGAGCATGAACCCAGAGAAAGCGCGAGGAC
Organism: Pseudomugil tenellus; assembly: GCA_037177515.1. NCBI lineage: Eukaryota > Metazoa > Chordata > Actinopteri > Atheriniformes > Pseudomugilidae > Pseudomugil > Pseudomugil tenellus. The sequence continues at coordinate 872,425 of JBAMHX010000008.1, read as the reverse complement.
ATGCTGGAGGGACTACATAACTGAGTTTTCCAGCTGCCCCCACCACCTGACTCCAGATAAGCTGGAGAAAATGGACAAAAAAGCTGGAAAAAAAAACAGCTTGAGCTGTTTTGATGGCACACCGTCATTCATTATGTACATTCCTGAGGCGTTGTTGCCCTGTAGCATTCTCAAGCTAAAAGACCACACTTCACAACTTGATTTTTTTTTCAGCCTGGAGCATCCCATGACAGCTGTTCTTTACTTTTTAGAGCCGTGTTACACACCAGTATCTGGATATACACTGGTCATTTTAGATGCACAACATAGCTAATTAATTAAAGACAGATAACAAGTCATCACCAGACCAGAGAAGTGACAGAGCGACATTAGACCCACTTTTACTACCTGGAAACAGCTCAGAGAAGAGACAAGATGAAGGTGAATGCTTAAGTAGCTGACAATAGGCAGCCTCACAGTGAAAAAAAAATCTTCATTAGAGTGGCTTTGAATTTTTGATCTAGCTGTTGACAGAATAATAAACTGGTGATATTAAAGTAACTGCATCAAAAAGAAATAATTAGAGTCAAGGCTTTTTTGAGTGTTAACATGCTACAATGATGGTGAAAATGAAACAAAAGAAGGTGAGTCACAGTTTGATGCCAACAGCTGCTGTCTGTCCGAATATGCAATACAGGTTCACACGCAGTTTGGCATTGGGAGGAGAAAATGTAAAGATATCATTTTAGCACCTGCAAAGTGATCTATCTAACCTGAAAGCAACTTGATGATAGATACTGTGCATATATTTAACACATTTCAAAAGAAGGTGCAAACAGGCTGCACACATGTGGCTGTGGTGTCACAAGGAGACAAAGAGAATGCATTTTTCACCTTCATGTGAATATTGAAGTTTAAAATTCTGTTTATTTCTGTCAGATATACATAATTCATCTCACCATGCATAAGGCAATCAACAACTAAAAGACCTAAAAAGGTAGAAACACAAAGCTTGTATGGCAATATAAGTATACGGTTACATCAAATGAACAACCTTACATGGTACATATATCATACAAAACAATCAAATGCACTACATATACAGTATGTGACCTCTGTATAGATCATTTCATACAGTTACATATCTCTTAAAACTGGTAGATCTTCTTTTAAATAAAAATAAAGAATTATAAATTTGTATGTCATTAGTAAGTCTTCCCCACAGAAAGACAAGCATCTCTGTTTCACCCCTTTTTTGCAATTTAGAACAATAACCTTTCAACAATTTTAAAAGTTATATTTAATTTGTGGAAGATTAAAAATATATTTGGTCACCTTCTAGAAGAATAATTTGTTCAGCTTTTATTATAATTTTGGTTGTAAAATAGTAAAGTATATAATTAAATTTAACAAGACTTGATTTAATAGATTGTGAATGCATATGATTATAATATCCAGCATTATTTTTCATGGCACGTATGGCACGTTTCTGTAATACAAGTGTCATTAAGTGTTGTCTTGTGGGAGTTATCCCTAAGCTCTACACAGTTAGTCACATATAGGAGTATTAATGTACATGCAAATATAGACAAGGCTTTATTTGTCAATAGATTCTAATACCAAGTGTTTTGACACTTAGGCCTTTATATTTTGTAAATGTTGCTTCCAAGTTCATTTGGAGTCAATTAAATAAACTCCTATAAACCCCTTTAAACTCCTTCAATTTCAGTATAATAAATGTTTATCAATTTTTTTTGCCTAAACAAACTGTGGTTGTGTCATCCTCAAATATAACACATTCAAACCAATGAAAAGTTACAAATACCATTATTAAAATGATCAATATCAAAATCATTGTATTACTAAGTGCCAGGAGAAATATTTCAAATGATCTCGTCATTAGTTTTAGCAACACTACTAGTAGAGGCAATATTATACTCATTACCATTACTAGAATAATAGTCATCATTTATCGTCTTCTAAGAAAAAAATGAATTAAGACATTAGTGAAGTAAAAAAACAAACAAAAAATAAGAAATAAAGAAAAACATGCAAAATGTACAAGTTTATTCCAAATTTAGCTTCACTGGGGTTTTTACATATTTGGTGTTGTGTATTTTTCTATTTCTTGTCCAAATAAACGTCCAGTTAAATTCCTGCATCCTTTAAATTCCTGGATTCTTTCAACAGTTTCATCCACTGTTTGAGGTTTCCAAATTGTTATATCCTTCAACTTTCATTATTCATCCATAATGCATTAGTTGACATTATCACTTTGAGACTAAATTAATAACAAAACAAATTATTGTGGTAACTCAGCAGAAGTTTTACAGAGGCCTGATAGGCCCAACATTTGTGCTCTTATAGGAAAGGCAAGTTTATTTTTAATGCACATTTCACATACAAGACATTTCAAAGTGATTTTCATAAAAATGTCAAAAACATTACAGATGTTGAAAAGAAAAATAAAAAACAGCAAAAATCTATTTTTTAAATTAAATTTAAATCATTAAGAAGAATATAATTAAAAAGCTACCATGCTTGGTTTATAATCTCTAAACATATCACAGATGTATTCTGGTCCTAAACAATTCTGGTATTTATAAAGAACCAGCAGGGTTTTAAAATCTATCCTGTGACTGAATGGGAGTCTTAGTAAAACCTCTAACAGCAGCATTTGGATGGTGTAGATGCTTTATGCTCTTTTTGGGAAGCCCTGTTAAAAGACCTTACTTTAATCCAGTCTACTGGAGATGGATACAGTTCTACTGCTCTTACTGGGTGACTAAACCTTTAATTCTGTTGATGTTTCTGAGTTGGTAAAAAAGCTTCTTTGTCACAGCTTTGATTTGGCTGCTGAAAGTCTGATCTGAGCCTATCAACACTCCAAGGTTACAGACTTCATTGGTTATTTTAAGAATCCAAGTCTGCAGGTGTTTACAGATGCTGACCCTCTTCTATTTGCTACCAAACAGAATAATCTTTTTTTTTCTTCGATTAATTGTAGAATTTTTTTTCTCATTCAGGTGTTAATTTGCACCAAACAATGGCACAGTAGATCTATTGGACTGCAGTCGTCTGGTGACAAAGACACATAAAGTTGTGTATCGTCTGCATAACTGGGATAATTGATGTTATAGTTCTGTAAAAGTTGAACTCAAAGGGAGCATATTCAAGTCGAACAAAAGTGATCCTAAGACTGACCCCTGAGATACGCCACAAGTCATGGCCACTCGCTCAAATTCATAGCTGCCCATCGTAACCAAATAACTCTGGCCTTCTAAATAGGACTTGAACCAGTTAAGGACCACTCGAGAAAGTTCAACCCAGTTTTCCAGCCTGTGCAACAGGATTCTGTGATCTACAGTATCAAACGCAGCATTGAGATCCAGCAGAACCAGGACTGATACTTGACCAGAATCAGTATGGAGCCTAATGTCATTTAGGATTTTACCAGAGATGTTTCAGTACTGTGATGAGGTCGAAAGCCTGACTGGAATTTATCAAGATTTCCACTTTCATTTAAAAAGTCATTAAGCTGGTTAAACACAACTTCAAAAACTGCTTTGAAGAAATCAGATGGTATCACGTCCAGAGTGCATGTTGTTGATTTTAAATACCAAACTATTTCTTGAAAGACTTTTAAGTCAATCATATTAAATTGTGGCAAAACATCACAGTTTTTGTGTTTGGAATTAGACTAATTTTCTTGTTTGACTGTGTGACATATTTTTTCTACTGTATTTTATGGAGTATAAGTCGCATCTGTCAAAAGATTTGTCATGGAGGACAAAATCTTACATAAGTTGCATTTATTCATAAGGCCTGCCAGCAAATATTATATTAATATCCCTGGAAACTACTAGATTAAAACATAACTGTTCCATTGATTAACTTCTTCAGACAGTGCATTGTTCTACCTAGCGAGGCTCAAGTCAAGATTTTTCCAACTCACATGTTTATGAAGAACCCAACCTCCTTCTATTAAATGCATGCTAAATATCCAAGTAAAGACTGAATTCATTTGACTTAAAAAAACATGCTTGAGAACAAAGGTAAATTGGCAATTGGCAACAAGAAGATTGTAAGCTAAGTGTTTTGCAGTGGTGTATTTAAAGACCCCACCATGCATCACAAATTATGGCCATTTTGTTTTCAGCCTTCGATGAACTTTCATTTGTCCCACACAAGTTTTTCATATACTCCAAGCATAGATTTGTCAGAAACCTAGAATGTCCTCTCGCGACTCTCAGTATATATTTGGGAGTATATAAGTTGCACCTGACTGTAAGTCGCATGAAAAGTCAAACTATTAAAAAAAAAGTGTGACTTATTGGCTGTGTCATAATTCATGCACTGCACACTTCAGAGTGAAGATTCGAAGTGCTCTGACGTCATACTGGCACACCAGTACTGTTCCAAAATGAAGTGTACTCAGGGTCCACACTTCAAATGCGCATTTCCTTTGGGACTGAATTAGCTTAAAACGAAGTGTTTATACTATGTATTGTTTGCAGTAGCCAGTCCCCCAGAACACACCAAATAGAAAAGAATTAGCAGCTGTCGAGTGCTGGAGAGGATGTTCTTTTTTGCATATAAGCACATATTTGCTCCAGAGACAAACTGGTACGGCAACATCACTGAGTACCGTGGCCACAAATTATTATTATTACATGCATCTGACCAGGACTATATTACCCTGATACTGATGTTAATTGTTAATTTAGACACACATGTAAATAAGAAATAAATACAATTCAAAATACTGATGCGATATTTTGTATATTTATTTAGATGTGTGTGTGTGTGTGTGTTTTGTGAAATGTTCGGATCATTAATTGATAAAAAAAAACATGAAGTTTCTAGGCAATAGAAGTCTGGAACATATCTGTGATACTCGTACCCCAGCTGTCAAGAAATATATTCAAGAAAATTGGAGGACTGGACTTTATGTTAAAATGTGATTTTAAAACAACAAAGCCATCTGAATTTCAAAGTTCTGAACTTTTGGAAGTTAATATTTTCCCGCAATGACTTGACATTCTACATGTTGGTATCTTTGTTATGCTGTTTTTGTGCCCAACACATTTTTATTTTTGTTGTACATCTGTAAGTGGAGATTCCTGTTTAAATATCTAAGTACTGTATTGTTCAGTAAAGTTTTGGGGGAAAAAAGTACCCCAGCTCTCTTATTTCAACCGTAGTGTACACTATGTAGTACGCACACTACGAAGGACACTTTGTGGCCTCCGCAGTCTGCAGATTTTGAAGTGTGCAGTGCATAAATTGAGACACAGCCATAGTCTGGAAAATAATGGAGCTGAGATGTCTCTGTCATGGTGGCGATGGATAATTAATATCTATAAAACTCTGAGCCGCCTGTGGCTAACAGCTGACAAAGCTAACCCGGAGCTAATGGTGGCTAACCATTTAACAGAGTTGTACAGGCAAAGGTAAGACCCACTGTTATGTTCATAAGAACCGCGGTTTTGCTACACTCTGCCTTCTTCCAACTGGATAAGCTACAAAAATCATAAATAGGTGAGTTAATATGTAACATTAAATAATTAATTTACTTAATGCATATTTTCAGTAAGTGATTCAACTTAATTATGACTTTTGAACAAGCTAAGTTAAGATAAAAGTTCATATTCAGCATATTAATTATATGAAGAAAAACGTCTCATCAGATTAGCAACCTTGTCCATAGCATTAAGGGGGTAGGGTCCCCAAAACTTATTCTGCTTACGGCCCTGAAGTCTAGAACTGGCTCTGCCCATGCCAAAGAGGTGAACATACAACTAAGCTTACATTACCTTTATTACATGCAACTAGTTGGACTATTTTCAATTCCCGCTCTTGGTTCAGATGTCTCCACAGCCCACTAGGTTTCATGATTAAGAGCAGATGCACACACAAGATTGCCAATTCATTTTCTCTAATACGTGTAATTAACGGGATGATGGCCAAGATGGAGTGAAATGGTGTTATATGAAAAGACATCCTCCTAGCAACCATCCCTTTTCTTAACTCAATGAGTCAGTTGATTAGGTCGAGTAGTCATATCACCAACGCTTTTATCTTAACATGTCAATGACTGCTTCTTTACACTTTCAACTATAAATAGATTTTAATTGTTCTACTCAAACTTAACATGCAAGATACACAAGAGATGTTTAGGATGTAAAATCTACATCGTAAACTGTTTTTATTATTTATTAATTTATTTTCCCCCCCAAGAGGAGAAAGTGCAGTAAAGTGGACTTTAGATTTACTGCTATTGATTAAAGGATGGTATACCAAATAAATGTGGCTGTAAACTAATTATTGTGGTGTCACATGGAGTTATGACACCCAGCATTAGATTTATTTAAACCACTTAAAGGCTGGAATGATGAATATGATAAATCATCTTTAGCAGGATAGATAATCTATTCTTAATTATGATGAAATTGAATATGTTTGGGAAGACTTACATGGTGGCCTGTGGCCTTATAAGATGCTATTAACGGAAGGAGAGGGAGTAAATGAGAGGGTTTTGTTTTGTCTGGAAACAGGTTGACAGCCTTTCAAACATTGTTAGAAATGATGGGCCATGATCCGCCAAGAGCAGCTCCTGCTCATAGCTGATAAATAGAAATGCAGAGGATTAGTTGTGTCCCTCTGGGCAATGCCATCCAGTTCGATCATACGTGCATTTGTGTGGGATAATTGTCATGCAGTGAGAGTGTTGCAAGCATTCATCCCACTAGTGCCAACCAGTAAAATGCTCCTCATGTGGCCAAACTACATTTTTCCACTTTACATCAACATTAATCTGAGGATAAAAGATTATAAGCAGCAGAGTGAGCAAGTTCTCATTTAACATCACAGTAAGGTTCACTTAGTTTCCTATGGATGTGAAGATTCACAAGGCTTATAATGATCAAAGTCAGATTAATTTTACATGCAAATATTATTACAAAATTTACACACACACACACACACACACACACACACACACACACACACACACACACACACACACACACACACACATACACAC
>JBAMHX010000008.1:826433-841871 GCA_037177515.1 Pseudomugil tenellus | reverse complement strand
ATATATATATATATATATAATCATTGTCATTATAGTCATTATAGTCGGACTTAACTATCTTTCTCATCTGATATTTTTGATCTACATTAAAATATTTATTTAAATGAATGTTGTATAGGGTTTATCTGGCAGAGACCAGCCCCACAAACGGCAACAGATGCAAACCATGATCCAAAAAAAGCTGCAAAAGTGTTCAATTTAACAAAAGTTAACTAGGTTGGATAATGAAGCTGGGATGAGTGATGAAGTAATTATAATATAGGTCATATATCTGAGAGTCAGGCCTTCAACATTTCTGGTGAAAAAATGGGAAATTTATATTTGAATTTAGTCATTTGCTTAATTTATTTTCTTCTTTTTAATAATTTATTAAACAAATGATAAACTAACAGCAGATTAATTATCCTCATCCATCTTGTTTCTGCTTTGTCTTTTCCATGATGTTTAATAGCACATTATGTGCCAAAGCTGCTTTTCTGCTGTTTTTCTGTCTCATCCGTCTCCTCTCTCTTGGGGAAAGATGAAAACAGGACACAAAGTTTGTCCTCCAGGGATTCAACCCCCTCACACACTCCAGGCTGTCACACTTTTTTAGCACAGGTGAATGAAGAGCCAATCCATTTTTAATAGCATCTGCCACTGAAAACACTTTCAAACATTGTAGTTTGCGTGTGTGTGAGAGTGTTGGAGCACATCTTGATTGTGCCTTTTTGTGCAGTGGCTTGCGGAAACTTGATGCCCCCCCCCCCCCGGTGCTTTTTGTTTAACCCTTTAAAGTCTTGGCTTGAAAATTGTTTCCCCAGAGAACCTACACACCCTGCACCAAGCAGTACGATTTTTTTTGACTGTTTTGTCAACGATTGTGGGTCATAATTTGATTAATGCTCTGATGACCAGGTAGTTTATTTCAAAAAGCAAGTTTACTGGTTTAGCTGATAATCTTTGTTTGTACAAAATTTGCATATATTGCTGTACCTGACCGGAGAAGATAAAAAGGGACAGAAAGACAACAGAAGGGAAAAAATCCACAGAATCTGCCACACCTTTAGAGAAATATAAAGAATATCACATATATCTTCCCTTGCATGAAGACAAAAATAGCAACTGTCAGATGTACCAGAGATAAATTAGCAAAATAATATTAAGCATATAAATTCAAATCGGGAATAAGCGGTAGAAAATGGATGGATGGATGGAAATTCAAATCAGAAACAAAAATGAAGGAAAATGGCTTAGTGAATAAACCAAAAAGAAGCTATGTGACTGTGTCTTTATACAGAAGGTAGGAGGTGAAATGTTCTCATAGGAAAGTGATCATGCTAAGGCAACCAACCTCTACACAAAGGTCATGAAGAGATACATGAAAGCATTTCTACTTAACATTTCTACATTTTGTAGCTATTAATGAAAGGTTTTAGCCAGAGGAACGAACCTAATTTACAGAATGTTGTTTTCTTTTTCTTTTAATATATACTGTATTATATTTAGGTGTAATATTTGCCTCATGACTTTAATGTAGGCTGCCCTTGCCGTTTCAGTGTTTCTGGAGTGTCACTATTAGATATTAAAAACTTGCAAAAAGCACACATTTTTACTATTTTTTTGTCAGACTACTAATTGTACTTATTCAAATATTTCCGTTCATAGATAATTCCAGCTCTTTAGATGTGGCTTGGGACCCAGTCCTCCTTGCTGCCTCAATCAATGCCAACATCAATGATCTCCAAGCCAAAGATAAAAAACATTTGTCAATTCAAACGTGAATTTTAACTGTTTGTAGATATAATTTTCACCTAAAGACTGCAGTGAAGGGACAAATTAAGTTTTGCATTTCTGTACGTGAGTCATGTGTTTCTTAAGATATAAATTTGGCGCGAGTGGTGTTACTATGAATAATGTAAAAGATGCAACTGGTCCACAACCGATAAACTGTCAGAGGCCTATGAAGAACAAGGAAGAAATAAATAGCAGTTTTCCATTAGATTTAAGAAAAGGGTAAAACTCCAACTAGCCTCTTGGGCTTATTGCATATTCTCCATAGGTCAGTTGGCACATGTTCCAGGTGAGATGCTAAGTAGTAGGTATAGGAAAACGAAAACAAAGTGATGCTCAAAAGACAGATGAAAGAAATTAACAGGATGAGGGAAAAGCTAAAATTATACAAGTTTTTTTAATCAAACCGAGGGAAAAGCTAGCATTCCGCCAGAGGCAAGCAATAGCTTGCCTACTAGCTCAACAACTCAACTTTGAATGGATTTGAGCAGCATCACAAATGACTTGGCAAACCATATGGCCCATAAAATGAGCGAGAACAACTTCTCTTCGTTATGAAGTGGAACAGTTGGGATTTAAATCTTTTGCAACATATTTGTAATCTCATGTTGGAAAGTGTTTAGCTACTGCACAATACTTGGTTTATTCTTAGTTTTTGCCTCTCCGTTGGAATGAACATTCTAATCTGATCTGTTGCATACAATCCTGTAGCTCACCTGTTCTTGTTGATAAACAAAAAAGCAACCTCAAATTGTGTTTTTAGACTCATTTAAGAAAAACATTGAACACCAAATTTTTGTTCATGTTCAACTGTTGACATGGAGTTTCAGCTGCTGTTCGTGTGTGCATGTGCTTAAGTGGGTGTTTGCGTTTACGATGGTGGTGGGGGCACAAAAAAGATTTGATCTAATCTCCCATCCTGAGCAAGCATGAGGCGACAGTGGGAAGGAAAACTCCCTTGTAACAGGGAGGCAAAGCCTGCAGCAGAACCTGGCTCAGGAAAGGCAGCCGTCTGCCTCGACTCGCTGGGGTCAAAGAGGACTGAAAAGACAGATTAATATGCATTGCAGCTGCTATCGAGGAAGACCTGCAGAGAAAGGAAAATACGAAGTAAAACCTGAAAAAAAGGAAGAAATGAGAAATAAAACCTGCAAAAATGGAGCTGGAGCCATCCCCCCTGACAACGGGCGAGAGGCGGGGTACACCCTGGACAGGTCGCCAGTCCATCACAGGGCCACACATACTGTATAGATGAACAACCATGCACACACACACTCACACCTAAGGGCAATTTAGAGTCCCCAATCAGGCTGCATGTGTTTGTCTTTGGTCGCCAAAGATGTTTATTCTCAATATGCAAAGAGGCGGATGAAAAGGTAAATGACATGGAGCTGACTGGGCTGAAAAATGGCACATATTTATATTGATAATAAGAAATTAAAAGTTTTATTCAGTAATCCTTATGTCAAGAGTTTTAAAACGTTATTAGCTTTGTTCAGTGTCCAAAAGAAGGAAGCTACTCATTTTTACATACCAACCTTGTGATGTGTTCTTGTCCTATTGTAGACAGAAACTGTCTCAATTTATGAATACACTGCATTTTTTACATTCATTTGCCACATTTAAAACATGTTTTTTAATTAAAGTTCAAGTTGTTCTGAAGAAAGTAAATTTCATGATGGTCACTTACAAGATGTCCATTTTATGAGCTATAATAGATAAATATTTCCTGGTGAGGATGACTCCAAAATGCCCCCTCTGGGCCTCCAAGGGTTAAGATCATTTGTACCTGCATGTATTACAATAGTGGAATCAGAGGGGTGTCGGTGTATTTGTGACGACTGCACCTGAGTAAGAGGGTGTTAGGCACTCGGACATGGCGGATAATGGAGTCTCCCACGATGAGCACACGCCTGTCCCTTCGCTGTGTTTGCGGGCAGAGCGGTGGCCTCCACGGGAGCTGCGGTGACCGCAGCGCTTCCCACTGCAACAACGGCGGAAGTGGGGCCCGAGGACCTGACATGAGCTAAAGATAAGGTGGTGTTTCTCGCAAGGGCAGGCTAGGATTCACATGGGGATGTTGCCCATCATGGGACCAAAAGCAGGAGACCAGGCGGAAATCTCTGTAGTAGTCGCAGGTGGAAGTGTGGCTGCTCCAGCATCAGCAGGTGCACCGTCACCATCCAAAGAGCGGTGATGCCACTCACTGCATCCTTCAGCAGCTGCCTGCGCTTTGTGGATGATGAGCGCCACGATTCTCAGTCGGGTCCCGGCCATCCTAAGTTTTGCAGCTGCCCTCCAGCATCATGTCCTGGAGAACTGCCTTTAATGAGGCAATGTGTATAGAGCGCTGATGGTGGGCCAAGTCAGAAAGACTGTCCAGTAGCTCATTTTTGGATTAAAGTTCACCGGAGAGCTTGCAGATGTCTTCTCTGAGGTGAGTAACTTGCAGATCAGTATTTGTGGTTTCTGGCGCCGAAGCAGCAATTTCAGGACAGTCCAGTTCAGGCTATGTTTAAAAACGCTACTTTAAAATTCGATGTTTTAAAAACAGGTGCAACAATAAAAATGAGTAGAAATCCTTAAAAATGATACAGCCCTGTTTCATCAGAGCTCCGCGAACGTGTCAAACGTCAAATACCAGAAGCTCAGTCCATCAACAGGACCCAAACAAATTGCCAGGTTAAAGACTTTTTTTTTTCCCATGCAGCAACGAATAAAATATGCACACCAACTCTTTAATTATGTTCCATTTTAATGATTTCAAGTTAATTTATAATTTTATTATAATCTGTAATGCATTTGATTACTTTACACATGAAAAGTGCTATACAAACAAACTTGCCTTTCTTATTGAACATTTCCCTGAGTTCTACTGGCTTTTCTTCAATTTGATTTCACCATACATCAAACATAGTCCAGTAGATGAACCTCAAGTGAACCGAGCCCTGAATTGAAGCAAGTCTAGCAGACTATCCTGCTGAGTTTCATCAGACCAACCGTCTTCTGCCTCTCCATGTTTAGTTCTGACTCTTGTAACAGGAAGTAGGCTAGATCCTGGTGACCTGAGAAATGATCACATATTTCAACCCAAGATTCTATGAGTATGGGTGCAACCTTTAAAGTTATCGCTATTAGTTAATCCCTGCGCGCATCCGTGCAGGACTGAAAACTTTACTCCATGTCCACCTATTGGATGGGCCCCATCTGGCACTGTATAAATAGTGCTACAGCCAACAGTTATCTCCCAATAAGCTTTTTCTTCAGCTACAGGGAGAACCAATGAGGCCCATAGCTTAAAGGGTTGCGCCTATACTCATAGAGTCTGGGGTTACAATATGTGACCAACGTTCTATTTCGTATAGGCTTCGCCCTTAAAGGCTATCGCTATTGGATTAAAGGTGAAGCTGGATGTAATCTAAGCCTCACTGGGTCCATCCGTTACCATAAGCATAAACACAACAGCAAAGAAGGGACATGATTGGCTACAATGTCATGGCCGAGGAGTGTGCACTAGTCCATGACACGGAAAAACGTGGATGGATTAAGACAGACACACACTTCTAACCCAAGAGAACACTCAGAACTGAGTGACTCAGGAAGGAGCTACAAACGTCTCCGAGGTAAAAATGGATGAATCCCTGTAATACAGAAAGAGACGCTGAGAGCGGTGAAACATGACAGTGCGCACACCGGGCACAGCCTATAAGAGTGTGCTGCTTCCTTCAAGTCATGGGAGGAAGGCAGAAGCCATCCACCCTGGATCTGAAGGAGCTGGTGATACTTTTAGGCGTGTACGCCGCGTGTCTGAGCTGCTGTCTCCCTGTAGTCTAAGGTAGAGAGGAGCCACAGAAAGAGCACATAAATCACTTACTCTCTTTGGAGATGTCAGGGCAAGCAAAACCGCAGTCTTAATAGACAAGAGCTTCAGCGGGATCTCATCCAGGGGTTCAAAAGGTGCGCAAGACTAGTGGCAGATCCCACTGCAGTGCTAGCGCGTGCAACACCAGTCTGTGTCTGTGATGAAACGTTTCATTAGGAGGTGGCTGAACAGGGTGCTGTGAGTGAAGCCCTCATTACACAATGAAATGGCCGCAGCATATGTCTTAATAGTGCTGAAAGACGCACCTCTTCCCAGCAAGAAGCACCTTCCAAACCGTAAGGAGTTTCAAGGTGTTTATGTGGTGAGACATGTGGGCTGGCCACTGTCCTCCCACCGCCCGAGGCAGGCATGTACCTCACCATCTCGAGAGGGACACATCCGTGAACATGGAGACGTGCGATGTAATCCTGCCCAGTGGCAACCCCTTGGTTAAAATATGAGTGTTCCACCGGTGGGCTATGTCCGCAGCCACAGAAGGGCTGACCGCAATCGTGTGTCCCTTCTGGCATACTGGGTTGACTCAGATGCATGCAAAGCATCTCTGCAGGCGCCTCATGTGGAGCAGGCCCGAGAGGAATGGCCGTGTGTCCATCTAACATCATGCCCATCAGCTGCATGACAGACAGAGCTGTAACTACGCTGTGAGGAGTGACATGTCATAGCAAGGACACAAACTGGGAGGCTCTCTGCTGTGACAGTCAAACTTTCATGGTGACCGAGTTTAATTCCACGCCCAGGTATGTTATGGACTGTGCTGGGAGTGGGGAACTCTTTTTCCATTTTAGATAGAAGCCCAGGTCGGACAGGTGTGTGATCAGCCTCTGTGTCTGTACAGCTGCCTTGTCTCTGGAGAGAGCCAGGAGCAGGAGCAGGTCAACCAGGTAAAAAAGGACTCTCTTATCCGCAGTGGGGAACGGACCGCACTATCTCCAAGCATTTGGAGAACCTGCGTGGTGCGAGAGAATATTGAGACCCCTCGAAGGAGAAGCGCAGGAACCTCATACGACCAGGATTTGAAAATAGGCGTCCTTTAGGTCGACTTTGGGAAACCAGTCATCCCTGAGGACGCATTCCAGCACCTCTTTCACCATGAGTGTGTGAAAAACCTGCGATGGATGTATTGAACAGGAAAAGGTCTAGGATGTGTCTCATCTCACCCGTTTTTTGGTAACGAGGAAATAATGGGAGTAAAATCCCATACTCTCTTCCCCCTGCGGGACTCTGGCAATAGCATCTTTCTCAGCTCTGTTTGGAGAGCAAAGTGCTGTCTGTGAGAGGACAAGACTGTTTACAGGATCCGTTGAATGATCGAGGTGTGCGTGCGTGTACTGGAGCGTGTGACCCTTCCAGATCAGTCTGTCCATTCATTTGCTCAAGCTGCACAGACCCTGCCACTGCGATTGGCACTCCATGACTGGACGAGTTGATACTGGATGAGCTGCTAATGTCATGGAGGTGAGCCAGGCGAGAGCCCCTACTGCCGTTGCTGGAGCCGGACACTGGTCCGGGGCAACCAATGGGGGGCTTGAACAGAAAGAACTGGCTAGTCCTCCAGGGAGCTTGCGGTGCACCTTCCCTCAAAGCTTTTGCCGGGGGGCGGTGGTAACTGCTTGAAGGGGTCAGTCTGGTCGCGTTGCTTCTTTGAAGCCAGGGGGAAGAATTGAACGGGACTGTCCGATTCCATAGTATCATGGTGGAACTAACCTGGCCGTGGTCGAAGAGGGAAACTTTCGTCATTAGCAGCAGAATAGCTGTGATGGCTAATTGTGGCAGCGGTGTTTATCCACTCATGTAATGAGAGGCAGGGATTCAAGCTGGAGCGGTCAGGGTGAATGGCCTGTCCCCAGCAAAAGTTGGGGAGAGGCAGTGTTCAGCTCAATGTTGGCCTGGAGTGATTGTGCGGGGACATCAGGACCGTGAAGCCTTGGGACCAAGGGGTCGGAGACAGCAGGTCCACTAAGTGGGTGTGATTTGTGAGAATCTGCTAAGACAGGATCACATGGAAAATAGATCTTAAGGGAAAGATGTAAAGTTTTATTAAACACAGTCAGATTCACATGTTTTACAACTTTTTCACTCACAAATGCCGGGCTCGGCCCCCGAACTGTTCTGATAGGGCGTAATGGCCAGAAAACGGGGCCAGACGGGGCCTCGGCGGCTGGTGTGTTCCTCAGCTACCTTTTCACCATGTCATCTGGTGGAGGAGGAGCTTGCGATGGTGGAACTGGGAGGTTTTTGAAGGCAGCCGGCTTGGAGATTATTTCAGGGAGTTCTCTTATCAGCTGGCCGATGGCGGGGTGGCCAGACATCCCCGAGATGGCCAGGCTAGAGAGGCCCATCCGGCTGGAAGGGGAGAGCGGGGCTGGAGGGATCGAGAGACAGGAGGGATTCGTCTGACTCCAGTCAGGCATCGAGGAGATCCTGCACCGCCTCTAGCAGTACCTCATCAGCTGGAAATGTTTTCTCCTCAGCACAGGCGGTGAAAAAATCCACCCGCCTCTGCTTTTCTTTGAGCGGAAGCAGCTTGCAGAATAGGCATGAGGAGTGCAAGTTCAGGGCTAGCCCAGCGCGCTGCAGGTCGCCGTCAAGAATGTAGCTGGTGTAGCACAAGGGACATGTGTGGATATCATCAGTGGAAGTCATTGTTGTAGGTGGTCTTAAAGTCTTCAATGCTGAAGAAAAAAAGAGAGACAACTAATGAGCTGCAGCCCTATTTATACAGTGCCAGATGAGGCCCATCCATTAGGTGGCCGTGGACTAAAGTTTTCAGTGCAGTGTGCATGCGCAGGGATTAACCAGCAATAGCTTTAAAGGGCAAAGCCTATTCGAAATAGAACTGGTTTGTTTATGATTAACCAAAAGATCCTAAATGGATTTTACCCCTAAATCCTTCAATTCTTTAAAACTAATAGCAATGACAGTTTCTGGTGGGATTTGCTAACTACATTTGCACATTTTTAGCGATATTCAAGGGAGCAAAACTCTATAGTTTCTGCATAAAAAAAGATAAAAATAAGAAATGGTTGATCCAAAGGAAATACAAAGAATAAAAGGTATATTCTTTTTTTTTTTGGTATTATGGTTGAGTAATAGAATGTCACTGTTCATCTAAAAAGCTACTCTTAACATATGGGTAAGTGTTATTCATGTTCATCTACATTCCTGTTTTGCACTCTCCTAATAAAGCAGAGCCAACATTCTTCACAATTCCTCTTTTCCAATATGTGTCTATCTCACAAAGCTTAAATCATTTTTTGAAATATATGTTGCCTAAGAAAAGGGAGACACAATTGTCCAATAGATACTTTCAGAAATGGAAGTGAGATGTATTATTCACAGCTTCTGCTATAAGTTTTAAGATATTGCAGTTTATCTTCATATCAACTTGGCTCAACTTCATTACCCTGCTGCTTTCAGATGTGATGCCTTCTGGCATCTTGTATGAAAACATTTGTCTCTGCACCAAAATGCTATCTCTTTATTTTCACACACATCTTGAGTGATGCATCCTATCAGGAGGCTGTAGAGAATGTCCATTTGTCTGTAAAATTATATATTCTAAAAACTTTGATTTGAAGGTTTAACTCTATCTCTAACAGATAAAATGTGTGTTTTACTTGTCTATAACATGTAAAACTCTTTATGAACTCTGTAGACATCATGTGCAGGGAGATGGTGGAACTAAAGCAGAGAGGTTTGGTGTATTGGGTTGGGAGGTATATATTACTCATCCTTGTGTTTTTACACAACAGCTGCACAAAATAGTTTGCACTTAACGTTTGGAGCGGGTGCCCTTGATTTAGTTAATCCATGCCCTCATCTTCTTAATTTTGTGCAAACTAATTAAGTGACTGAAATAATTAATACGCCTGGAAATTAATAAAAGTGTGCACACATTATAAAGACTTACAGTTGTTACTGCAGGCTGTTATTGATGCACATAATTGTAAAATTTTTTTTCATTTAAAGGAGCACTTTGTCAAAGTTTGAAAAGTCGCCAAATGTAGCAAGAAAGTCGCCACGTTGGCAACGCTGCCTCTGTATCTCTTGGCCTCGCCCATTTCTGTGGAGTTTTTCAAAATTAGTATGTGGGTGGGGTAAATCTCTTTCAGAGGGGTCGGTTACGCTTTAAAAATAATAAATCTTACGATCAGGTCTTGCTTGGTGACGTATCCATTTTTTTAGTTCTGCTGTTAGTGGCCCGAGGCTGCTGGGGGACATTCTCTACTTTCCATGAAAACAAAATATCTGACATTCTTGTTAATTTGTATTTTTCTTGTTTTTCCTCAGCAGATATGCCTGAATTAGAGTTGTCAAACTTGTATATCCTCTTCCTTCCCCTCTCTACCCCCAGATGGTCCAAACAGAAGGCTGCGTTCCCTGGTCACGAAGAGGGTTTTTGTTCCTGGTTCTGATGGAGGTTTTCTTTCGTGATAACAAGGAGTTTTCCCCAACGCTGCTGTCCACTGCCCCATGTATGCTGAGAATTGGATCAACCAGCAGATTTGATGAAATCCAGTGGTCTCCTTTGCTAGGCTTTGTTTTTTCCATGTTTCAGCCAGTCAAGTGAATCCTTGTTGTCTGTTGCCTTTTTGCGTTTTTTACTGATATTACTGGGTTTGCTTGGTTTCCTCTCCAAGTTCAATGTTGATGCTTTCTTCTTCTTTTTTTGTCAAGAATTTGGTCATACTCCTCAATTCCCACTGTTGTCTCCAAATATGGCCTCATATACTCACTCAGATAGCTCCGCTGCTCCAAGGATCGCTACCACAAATATTTTCTTCCCAATTGCTATAAGACTTTATAACCCCTCATCCCGGTGTGGCAGATAGCTTCATGTTGAACTTACCGCATGTCTGTTTCTCTTGAACTTACAGCGGAACATATGGAATTCCTCTTTTTGTAAATATTCTTTACTGCCTCATTTCATTTTCATTTTAATGTTAATAATCTACACTACTTCATTCTATTTTTGTGCATAATGACTGTACATGGATGCTGCAACGTCTACATTTCCCAATGTGGGATGAATAAAGTATTTCTATTCTATTCTATTCTATTCTATTCTATTCTATTCTATTCTATTCTATTCTATTCTATTCTATATTGAGTCCAAACTAACATGCATTTTCCCTTTATTTTTAACTTTTAGAAATATGTTTTGATGCCTTTATTTTCTTTATTGCTTGTCAGGTTTAAAAGTGTTAAGAGCAGAAAATCAGCATCAGATCAGGACACAAAGTGGGGACATGTTGATCGTCATGGAGTGTTCTGGGACAGTTGTATGAAACAACTAAATATGAAAACAGAGGTTCCCTGTAAAGCATTGTTTCTCATATTAATACACCATACAGCTTCCAGCTAACTGAAGAGGTGTTTATTTTCTCTGTGTTAATGGAATCTATGCAGCCTCATAATTTATTATTAATACATGTGGAACCACCCTTATGTTCTCGTTATGTTGTGCTTTAATCAAAGAACTATTAATAAACGCTGATGCTCTACTGTCCTAAAATGTTGCCCAAATGTGTGTGTTTTAATGCAGTATGTCTTGGGTGATTTGAAGTGGCTGAGGATTTCATTACCCTTCCCATTATGGGAAATCAAAGCACTTTTTTCCCTATCCAATCTGACTTTATGTGAAGTGATTTCTGATTACTTCTCTCCTTGTAGCAAAAACCCTCTTCATCAGGGGTCTCTTGACCATTACTGATTTCTTCTGGCCTCAACTCATCAGCTGCTGAGTGCCAGATTGAGTCTTTCACACTTTCAGATTACACACATTACACACAGTGCTGATACACACTGGTATCATGAAGTGACCTTTTAGGTTCATTGTGTCTTACTTGACTTACTGAATGCCAGCTCCTCCCACAAAATCTACCCACATGAGTCATTTAATGACAGAATGAAAGTCCATCCTGCTGTTACTGACACACTTCTCCAGTGTTTCTGATAAGACATTTGGCATTTAACACAACTTCAATTTTTTAGTAAGTGAATTTAATTCTTAAGTGAACCAGTGGACAAGTGGATGGGTGCCATGAAACTGTGGGATCTGCCAACTGTGCGAGAGGAAGCCTGTTCCGACTTACTAAAAGTAACATATCCAAAATCTGGTTAAAGGATCATTTTTCTACTTGAGTTCATAGGAGTCATTTGCTATTTCTAGTTTCACATTAAAATGTACTGAAAAAAAGAAAAAAATGGTATTATTCCGTAAAATTAATTAAAAAAAGAGCTATTGTTTAATGAAGACATGCAGGTATAAGAATGGTGGTATCACCAAAATTGCTATGAATAATTGTTTTATTCTGTAATTAATGGGAGATTCTTATATGTACTTATTATCTAATGTAATAACATTACATATAGCCACATAAATATTTTATCTGATAATTGATATTGATACAGTTGGGAAAATTGTCCGCTGCTTTTAAGTAATCTATCCACCACTTTCTTGGAGGCTAACTGTTCCCATGGTCCATTGTGTAAATTAAGCGGAAGTCGGTTTTCCCCATCTGTCTATGTTAACATTAGTCGTTAACGTAAGCAAGAACAGTTTTAAAAAGTAATACCACATCAGAAAAATCTTAAAAATAACTTTTCCATTACTCAAACAGTGGCCAAATCTCAGAGATGGATACATGCTTCGCATAATTAATCAAAAGAAGACAGAACAGAAAGAAAGTGCCTCATCGGTCTACTCTAACAAAATGGGTAGATGACATGAAGCAGTGGCCTGACATTAGCTATGTTGTCATTGTAAATTACATTGTTTTTAGTGAGGGTGTCCATGGTGATAGACTCTGTAACTATAAAAGTACAGAGCTTATACATAAAGGGAAAAATAGGGAAATTATCGTGTAGAAAGGAGGGAAGATTTCTGTCTTAAAAGCTGAAATGGAACCAAGTCAACGCACTAACAAATCTAAACATCTGGTGTGGGTAATGACAAAGAGAGAACGTGATCAGAACTGTGGACTGTGCCTTTCTGAACTAACCTGCACTTATTAGAATGTTTATGAGGCTCTTCGTGTTGCACTTCAATAGTGCCAGTGGAAGCAAATGGCACCTAGTTAGCATTCGCCTCTTCTTGGCAGGTCATCGTTCGTAACTCAGATATAACTCTGGATACGGATACAGCTCTGTCTATGATCAAAATCAGGCATCATGACAACACCCTGTGTCATAACAGGAAAGCGGTGGATAATTTATGCAGAGGGCTTCCATATTTTGTTTGCAGGAAGTGGTCCTCCTGTATGGGTAAGATTTCTCCAGGTACTGCAGCTTTCTTCCATTGTCCAAAGATATGCATGTTGGAATAGAGTTGTGTTTTTTTTCTTGTATCTTTGAGCAAGAAATCAACAGCAGCTGCATCAATATATAATTCTGTATAAGGTTCATTGTCAGAAGATGATCAGTGAAAGTTATTTTCATATAAAACTTGTTCGTCATGTTATTTCATGTAACTGGTCAAAGTGTTGTTGTAGGTAAATAACCACTGATCTAAACGCTGCCAAATGTGTGTGTATAATGGCTGAGTGGTGTGCAGACCAGAGGGACGTCAATAATTACCTTGTATTTTCTTTTTGTTTTGTTCTTTCCCTTTATCTCTCGCTCTCTTTCTCTCCCATTGTTCTCCTCCTATGTGGTTGCACACGTTTTCATGTCCTGTATTTTTTATCACAAAAAAAATAATGATAATTTTTTATTTCATGTGCACAACATCACTAGATTGCTGTTTATTTCTAAAGTTTTAAGTGTAGAAAACATTTATTTCTTATTGAGGGGTAGGCTGTTTACTACACACCCACACTGTTGTCAATACTGATAGTAAACAAGATCAACTGCTTTCAACATTATTTGGATCTTGCAATTGTAATGGATGACACTGTGAGACACTGCACATGAGCTGTTTATAAATGTAACATCTAATGGAAGCAAAAGAGTCTGGATACAGAGGTCCACTGTGAGAGGACTGCACTCTCAGGCCACCTCCACCTGGAAGAAACAATGGCTAAGTTAAAACAGCTTAGGGCCAGATTTACTAAAGGTTTGTGTGTACTAAAACGCGTGCAAACCCATTGCACACGCTGAAAAAAAGTATAAATTACTAACAGTGAGTAAAAGGGTTTGCGTCTTCCAAAGACGCATATTCTCAATGAATATGTAAATTGGGGCGTTCACGCGCAATTATGCGTGGAGTGGGAGGAGAACATGTAAATATATACGCGATTTATCAAACCTGAAAGTAATTTTACTGGTAGAAACTGTGCCTATATTTGGTACGTTTCAAAAGGACGTGCAAACGGGGGCAATGCGTAACTGCGCACACATGGCTGCAGTGATTGTTGCAACACAAAGACATAGAAAAAATGAGACAACGGAGAGAACGCATATTTTCTCCTCGCGTTAACATGTTTGCAATCAGAGAGAAAACTAATTATTAAAACATATCGCCTATCCAGCCTTGCTATTTTGGAGCTGTTGGAGGAACTCAGCGCAGATTTGGAGTCAGGCACAAGAAGGAGTCATGCATACCTGCAATAATTAAACTCCTGGCAAGTCTAGAGTTTTTGGCATCTGGGTCATTTCAGCGTACAATAGCCAACACAGCAGCGATCTCTCAGTCACGTCTTTCACATGTGTTGACTGAATTCCTAAATGCAATGTCGCACTGTTTATTAGGTTTCCAAGCTCTCGAGATTCTTTAAATAAGACAAAACAAGGGTTTTTTTTTAGGTAGCTGGATTCTCCAGTGATAGGAGCAATTGACTGCATTAATGTGCAGCTTGTGGCTGCCGCAAACTCTGAGCATATATACAGAAACCGAAAACACACATTTGTTGAATGTGTAGTGCGTTCCTTTGAGCTGATGTCAGATTTATTTGCTGTAGCTCTTTTGAATGTTTGTTGGTTTCTTCCACCAACACCTCTAATTCCATTGGATCAAACTTGTATTTTCGCTTGCAGTTTTGTAAAGTTGTCATCATGAAAACCATGACACACGCTATATCCTCATTTAAATAGGCGTGTCTCCAACACTTTGCACCCACTAACATTTGCGTGAGCAATCTTAGTAGATCACATACTAATCACAGCCCTGCCTCACACACTAAATTCTAGATGCCACACGCTAATTAGTACATGTAAAATAAGATCTTAGTAAATTCGGCCCTTAGTGCGCTAACGTTAGCTTAGCCAACGGGCCAGCTGTTCCGACAACCTGAATTATTCATTTGCTGGGTGTTTGTTTGATACAATGGTGACTGATAATTATTTGCTGAGGATAAATATTTAGATTAAAGAGGTTTTTTTTTTACCTGCATCAACCAATCACTCAAGCTTGAAACACTAGAAAATAAAAAATGAGATAAAAAAAGGAAACTGGTTATTGAGTGGAATCTAGCTGATAAGCTACAGTAAGCACTGCACAGAGAAATCCATCCCTCTCAATTGGTGAAAACTGCACAATTTAAAGCAGAACTTGACATGAAGAGCATGAATTAAAAAAAATTCTAAATAATGCACCAACAAAGCAACCGACAGTGTTATAACCTCTCTCTTGGTGTCTGGATCACACTATAAACTAGAAGAATTGGGTGAATGCCTTTTAAGCTTAAATGGTTGAACTGTAATGCTACAGAAAGCTAAAATGATCATGAAACTGTCTGAAATTGTAAAAGCAGAAACGGATGCTAAAATAGTGTGAAAAAGGTTGAAGGTTTAGCAAAACATAGCATAACTGAGTTGAAAATGGTTGAAACCAGCTTGTTGAA
>JBAMHX010000008.1:803441-814018 GCA_037177515.1 Pseudomugil tenellus | reverse complement strand
CACCACCACAATTTATCCATAAACATGTTGGATGTTTATCTGGAGTTTAATTTTGTAAGAAAATAAAGAGGAAACGAATACAAACCTAAAAATACTCCAATGAAGCAACAACCCCCTTGAGGTCCTCTGTTCTGAAATGTTTCCATGTAAGAAGGTAACACATACAGTTTACTGTATTTGTGCTGATGATCCTCAGAATTTCAACGGTGAATCTGAAATTCAGCCTGAAAAGTGCCTCCATCTCAACTTTATTTGCTATAATTATAATACAGATATTTCTCTAAATTTAGTCTAAATTTGAAGCTTAAATGTGACAACAAGTATAAAATAGCAGCATCTGTGTGGCCCACAGTGGATACAGGCATGCATACAATGATAAGAAACAAAAGGATAAGGATATAAAGGTTAGTTAAAGGAAAAACTAATGAGACTATTATTCCCAGCTAAATCAGGCCTCTTCCTCTGATGGGAATACTGTGAGTAATATCCTTACTACTTTATCTGCTCTGCTCAGCTTAGCTATGTAAGAAAAAAAGAAAAGAGTCTCTCTATGGCAATATGCAACAAAGCAATTTCTATGCTTTGGGCTGATTGCAGGACCAAGACAGACCAGACAGAAAAAGAGACACCATGAGATGGACTAGATAAGGAGATGTAGCACAAAGCAGAGAGCAAATGAACACCTGTGGTGCTCCATCACAGTACAATTGTCCGTAGAAAACAGAAGAGATTTCTTTCCTTTGATGTTAAAAATACTGGGCAAAGATTAAAGAAAAAAAAGGTAAGAAAATAATATAAATCAAAGTAACAAATAATTCAAAATCAAAAGCAGGAAGACAAAGAAATGAAATCCAGAAAGTACAAGTGCTTTAAACAAAACATGAATTGCCGCATGTCCTTCTAAAGAGCAGTTTTATTATCAATCAGTAAACAACTCCACTATAATCTTTTTGTTATCATTGTCACCTAAAATTCCTTTTTTAGCAGTAGTTTTCGTGAAAAAGTTGCAAAAGAAGTTGTGGAGGTTTTAGGTTTTTTTTTGTTGTTGTTCTTGTTTTCTTGTTTGCCTTTTGAGACTCACCCCTTTCCTTAATCAGCACAAAGCAGTGTTTGGGGGGCTGGACTCTATTTAAGATGCTACTATGGGTACACTTTGGGAAAGTCTAATGTAAAAAAATTATGGATTCCAATGCTGTAAGCACAGATTTTATGATGTGTTCAATTCAAACTTATTCTCTAGTTTTCATCACGATTTTCACAGCCTAACTCAATATAATCAACCCCACCCCAACAATAAAGATGTGCTTTGATTTTTGCTGCAAAAAGATTGGAAAAGGAAATTAAAGGGCTTGTGATGGTTCCAATGCAGCTACTGTTGGCTAAGACATGAGGAGTAGCCACGTTGGAAGATGTCTGAAAACGGCAGCTGCTGTCTAAGTGCTTGGTGTATGCTGTATATTGACACTGAATGACTTGATAAGGCTTGATAATCCAGCTTCCTTCATCCTAGCAAACATGAAGCCAGCCTTTCCTTATCAATAACAATTTCTCTATGGACAGATAGTCCAGCCTCCTTCATATTTGATAGTTTTTAATCAACTTCAGGAGAGTGAAACTGCATTCTGCATTGGTGCTTGTTACTAGGAGTGTTCAATAAATTTGATTTAAAAAATGAAATTGTTGGGAAATGCCCTGTCCATGTCATTAGATCAGGAATGACTAAACAGCCGAAATGCGCAATTCTATGTCTAGCGTTTTTACGGACTGAAAGACTTTTGGTGGTCACCTCAAATGCGGACTCATCTCCAGCATAGAAATCGATGAGTCTGTATTCTGACGACTGTGTCCTCACTGAAGAAGTTTTGCGTGCTGAGAATTGCTGCCCCCGCCAAACCCCGCTACAGCTTCCTGGTGTCCACACTCAAAGACGTTTATTACTTCCAAATTATTTGCAGCTTCGTATTGTTTATTCGTATTGGACCCATTCTGTAAAGGCCTTTAAAATCACAACTGCTCCTGGCCAGCTCCTTAGCATTCCTATGACAGCAGAGATATTCTGTTCCTGCTGACTCACTGAAATAGACAAAATCAGACCTCACAGATGAATAAGGGCTGAAAGAAATTCTGGAACAACCAAGTGGTGTTCAAAAAGTAAAAAGTTGTGTAAAAAAAAAGATTAAACTTTCTGTGCCAGAAGCGTTGGAGGAATGCACGGATGTAATTTATTTTACTTTAATGTGAATTGAATTTATACAGTGGCACATTAAAAAGCATAAGAATTGTGTCTTGTTCTGAGAATCAAGGTTTCATATTAGTGGGGGTTAAAGAGAGAAAGGTAAGACTTTATGTTGCCTGGAGCAAGTCCCACCCTTTTATACCCAAGGCTAACTTGGAGCCAACTGAAATGACTCAATTGTGACATATAATTTGTACATATACAGAGAAACTTTGAGCATTGCACATGCTTGCATAGAAATTTTCAGAATAATTTTTGAGGCAGATTTAGTGTAGAGTAAATTCAATTTTGATGTTGGGATCAATTACAGACCCAGTAAGCTCAATTACTGGGTCCAGACCTCATTAGCCCAATCATCTTCACCTGCCACCAGACTCATCAGCCTGAATATCGGCACTTGGTCCTCATTCCCTTACTCCCATATATTCCTCAGCTCACCAGGCATTCCTTTGTCCTACCAGCCTTTTCCCATTCTCTGGTCCTGATCGTGTTTCACTTCCCTGTCTCAGATTTACTTCTCTGTGTTTAGAATGACCTACTCGGATTTACTCCATGGTTTTGACCCTCACCTGTTCCCAGATTGTCCTCAGTCTGTCAGACTGAGTCTGATTCCACGGTTTTGACCCACGCCTGTCCTCTGGATCCTGCTTCGCTTGACCTCCTGGCTCCTGGTTCATTTTTAAAAATTTGCCATGTTTTCTCAAAAACTTTCCATAATTTTTACAACTGTCAACCCTGTGACCTTACTGCTGGTGAAAATGGTAGCAAGATTGTCTGTCACTTTTCCAGCTAAGACCTGCAAAAGCACTACTTTTGCACTACCTATGGTTCAAACAAATAAGATACCCTGCCTCTCGCCCCATGTCAATTGGGATTGGCTCCACCCCCCCGCCCCCCCTCCACGACCCTGTTCAGGGGATAAGCGGTAGATAATGGATGGATAAATGCTTTACTGACTGAATTTCTATAGATTTAACACGCTGAAATAGAGTAAAACAAATTTGCATTTAAAAAACTGGATTCAGTGATCAGTTTAGATTGACTTGTTCATGTTTAAGGACTCCAAAAAACATTTGGTATAAAAAAAAAAAAAATAGGAAAAAAGAAAACCGAAAATCAAGCGTCAGTTTGCTTTATTGATTCCTAAAGGGCTAGTCATTTAAAGTCCACCCACATAACATCACAGAAATCCAAACTTGATTAATTTGCATAAATCCAGAAATTATCAATAATAGGGGTTCAAAATTTTCTCTGTTTCCACCCATTTGCCGATGGCTACTAAATGAATCCCAGTCTAGATTAATGCTTTCATTTTACTGAACAAAGGAGTTTAATGTGGTCTATTGGAGCTGAGGCAGTGTTTGCTGCATTTGACATTTGACCACGAACCAGCTGCAGGTAGACACAGAAACACTTAAAAACCAACAAGAAAGAGCTGATGTTGCTGGAATCCTCTTCCACAGGGAGAATAGAAGGTTTAATTGGAAGAATTAGTGGAACACAGGGAACAGAAAAGGAATCCAAGTAATGCAAAGATTATTGGCATAACGTTTACTGTACAGTGTTTATAAGCAAAGACTATGTGTGTTAAGCTATATTTGTTTTCAAAGGCGTTATAACCCCTGCAGCTCTCTGTGAACATGAAGATGTTACAGAAAATTTATATTTTTACAGCTACCCATATCTACAAAAATAAATTAAATGGAAACCCTTAGAATCACAATAAGATCAGAATCATTGTGAATAGAATTTAATTCATTAAAATGGTAATATCTTGAATGTTTTAACCTTGGACTTAATGCATGTTTGACTGGTACACACAAAAATAATGCTTGTGCAAGTAATATACGGCTGACGGTATGATGACCAACTAATGTCTTTCTCTTGAGAAGTTGCCTTCTGGACATCATCTCCCGAGACACACATGTCATAGGTCAGTATTGACGGCGACAGGACTGCAGGCAACTCCACCTCACTTTGTTACCACCAGCTCCATGGCTTCCATCGTCTCCACCGTTGTCTCCAGAGCTTCATCTTTCTTTATCTTCAGCGTTGTTTTCTACGTCTACTGTATCGCTGTCATGGTCCACATATCCAGTTGTCCCTTCAGTGCTACACCCTTCCACGCCAGTGCCCAGGTCCTGTCTAGTGCTGGTGTCTCCCACACCAGAGCCCTGGTCCACAGTTACTTTATCGGAAGGGTCCTAAGTCAGGACACTCCTCATATTCCTCTGGTTCCTATTCTATTCTATTCTACAGTCATTTAACAGATGCTTTTTTTCAAAGTGACTTACATCTGAGAATAAGAACAGCACAAACGAGAAATCAAACAATAGGGGACAGTATACATTAGTGTCAGTCAGACTGCTGTAAGTCTAGATGGACACAGGTTTTTTTCTGTTCCCTTTTGTTCCCAATGTCATCAGTGCAGAATCTTCAACAAGGGCTAGAAAAAAATTTCCAAGTCAGTATAACTTGTATTTATCGCAAATACGTGCGGAAATGCTCCTTAAAGAGCTGCGTCTTTAGCCTGCTATTGAAAGTAGATAAGGATTCTGCAGATTGAACAGAGTTTGGCAATTCGTACCACCACCGAGGAACAACAGATGGGAAAAGTCTAGTTAGTGAATTAGCTCCAGGCAGTTGAAGATGATATATTTGATCTACTTCAGAGAACCCCCTCTCATTTGGATCAATCAGGCAGCACTTTCAGAATCATCTTTTTTGATTTCTCAAGTGCTTATATTATCATTCATTTGTCCAGTTATGTGAGAAGCTCCATAAACTCCATGTAGAACATCACACCAATCTGGATGTATGACTAGCTACAAACAGACTGTTATGTGTCCAAGATGTTGGTCACCAGTAGTGGAGCATCACAAGGGACTGTAGCCTACTCATGTTTTCATTACACTGTGCACCTCAGACTTCCAGTACAACTCTGAGTCCTGTTATCTACAGAATTACTCTGATTACTCTGCAGCTGTAGGGACTATTTGTGATAGACAAGAAACTGATTATGGAGAACCATCAGTTTGTGAAATGCAGCAGAAACAATCACCTCATTATGAACACAAACAAAACAAAAGAGACGACTGCTGACTTTACATGCTAGAACAAGAGGTGAAGGTGGTGAAGGAATAGATGTACCTCAGAGTTCATCAGACTGGACTTGGACTGCAACACACCAGCATTTACTAGAAAGAACAAAGCAGACTGTCAGACTCTGATGGAAACTGAGATCATTCAATGTCTGTAAAAAACTGGTGCAGATCTTCAATAAGTCTGTTGTGTAAAGTGCAATAGGTTTTGCAGCATCTACTGGCTCAGCAGAACCAGAGACCTTAAAAACAAACTCATTCGGAATGCTGGTGATAAATCTGATTCTGGGTCTGCGCAGAGAATAGTTCTGGAGTTATACAATTCTTCACATCTACAAACCACAGAGAAGAAACAAAGTGTGTTCAAGCTTCCAGTGTCCAGTGCAAGACAGAAAAGGATTTGGAGATCTTTCCTGCCAGCAACATCATCCTCCAGAACAAAGCACTACTATACTTTTGATAAATTATTACTAGTGTTTTATTAACAAAATAAACAAAAGTATTTTTTCTGTAGGAATAATAGTATTTCTGTTTTTCACAGAGCACAATAAAATGTATTTACAAGAAATAAAAAGCTAAAAACAAAATAAAATAAAGCCTGTCAGACCTCAGCCAGATAAAATAGCAGTCTATTGTCTGCTGGTGTTAAAAAGCTGGGCTGTTAGGCTTTTCTACAATAGGAAGGCACATCAAGGGATAATTAAGAAGTACAATTTTGGATTTGACCGTGAATCCCCATCAGTCTATGACCTGAGCTTCTGCTCCATCCACCATTCAACGTGCAGCGGCCAGATATCAGATTAAGACAGACCCATACTCAGAGAGAAGGCAGGGATGAAAAAAAAGAAAAGAAAAGGTCTGTGGAAGACAGACTTAAAGAGATGCCCCAAAGCTTAGTGGAGACGGTATTAGTAAGTGCTGCTTAATTATGATAGCAAACCTTTGCGGATGGCCTCCAGATATTCATTTTAGGAATTAATAGAGATAGAAAGAAATCATCAAATCTTAACAACCCCATGGCATAGCAGCTTTTACACACACAGCAGAAAGATAAAAGACCACATATTTCATTTTAACATTTTTTAGTGTTGGATATTGCTCAATAAATTCCACCTGATCCTAAAAAACTAGGTTTATTTTACATGATTTTTCTTTAGTTATCAAAGATATACAGAAGAGAGAAACAAAACATGAGATGAGAAATGAGAGCCTCTTCTAAAATCTATCAATTTTTTGCCGTAAAAGCATCAAATTCCCTGGTGCTAAATCAGAATTAAAATGAATTTAACTGAATTAAAATGATTTGCTACATCATCTTTACATGTCCACACTGGCGGAATCATTTCTGTAAAGAGAAAAAAAATAAACTTCCGGTTCTCAATCAGAGAGGATGGTAGCCTAAAATCCTAGCTCCCTAAAGGTTTTACAAATTAACCCCTAAGAAACTTGGTTTTGCTAAACTTGGTGGACAAAAAATCAGGAAAGGTGTTACTACTAGAAGTGGACTAAGCATGGCTCCAACAGAAGATGACCCAAACTCGTCAAAATAATTCTCCACAGCTAATCCAAAATGAGGAAGCTAACCCCGAAGCTAGCTGGTATAGTATACTCGTAAAAATCTTTGACTTTAAATTAAACAAAAGGGCACAACTCTCTGATAAAAAGCAGGAGATAAATAGGTCAAACAGACTGTATGAATTAGAAGTGAGAACAGATAAAACGGAGTCAATGCTTCATGTAACATCAGCGCTGGTCAAGTGGTTAATGCGGTGCCTAGCTTGGAAGCGAGACTGATTGACAACTTGTAGATTTATGAAATACCTGAAGACAAAGAGATCTCTGACATTACTTGCTTTGTAGATAACTTGTTGAAAGGTTCATTTGCCCTTCCACAAGATGGAGACCTTAAAATAGAACAGGCACACAGGGCTCTGGCCCTAAAGCCTACCGGTTCACAGGGAAGACTTCACTCCAAAGTGGTCAAGTTTGGCAGCAGGCAGACCAAAGGAGAGGTGATGAAGAGAGCAAGGCAAAAAAAAAGGCACTCTACAATAAGGTTGTTTATCAACCACGACTTTCCCCTCCTATCCGAAGCGCAAAAAAAACACAGGGAATACACCAAGGACAAAAAAGTGCTGAAGGAAAAACAAATAAATTTTCAGACCCCATGCCCCACAACGATGCAGAAGACGGCACCCGACTGTTTCAGAATGCTGCGGCGATTATAAGTGACATGTCGGCACGAGGGCTTCCATTTACGTTGGTGAAGACCCCCTCCACCGCAGATCAAGAGGAACTCCAACTTCTTTCTACCTGGCAGGTGATGAGGAGATAGTGACAACAGGTTGGAAGCCAGGAATCTGCCACAGTGAGCAACAGCACAAAGTCGAAACATTAACACTCCTACTTTAAAGAGAGAACCAACCCATGAAAAATCTGTAAGACAATTGTTTAAACATAAGGTCTTTATCTGTCCCCTTAACAAAAAATATATATAAAAGAAGGATAAAGGTTTTAGCAATATATACAGTACGATTTACAACCATGTGATATGTCATAATTCTTATTGTATAATCTTCTGCTTTCTGGTTTTCATTAAGAGGCAGAAGACAAAATTCTGATTGTGTTCTACAGAATGAGAATTTTTTTACCATAAAATTATGCAAAATGTCTGAGAAACTAAATGTATCATATAAAATGTTTAAAGGCCGTAGAGGGAGCCAGATTAGATAATAGCAAACTGTTTGGGTTTAGAGTTGGCAAACAACAACTCTAAACCCAAACAGAGTGATATTATCTAATCTGGCTCCATCTACAGCTTTGACAGATGCCCTGACTCGTCTCGCTCGTCCTAAATGTCTCCTCACTTCCGGACCCTCGGGTGGAACTGCACCGTAGTTTGGCTGCGACCACTTGGAGACCCCGCCCCACCCCTCCTCCCTCCCACAATGTGTCCTGATTTTCGTGACTGTCTGATCACTGTGCTTAATTGTTGAGATGTTTTTTTCAGAGCATTGCTGTACTGCTCCCCTACTGGGTGCAGACCAGGATACTATGCTTTTTTTTAATCTCTTACTAACCATGTATTGTGTTCTACCTCCCACCTGCAAAGGTGTTCTGCTTTGGGCTGGCTGCACCTCAGAAAAGTCATTACCTGTATGTCTGTATATGTCTACTGTGTCTTTGGTTTTGGCAGTATAATAATAATAATAATTATTATGATAATAATAATAATAGATTGGGTTTTTGAAGGTATATTAATCCTCCTATAAATCAGGTCAAGGAAGGGATGAGCAACTCTGATTTTACAATAAATACAATTCAAACAGGTTTCTGAGACATCTGATGAATAAGGGAGATACGTAACAGTCACAGGGAAAATACATGATGTGATTATAACCATTTTTAATGTCTACACTCCTCCCGGAAGCCATTCAGTTTTTTATAGAAATATATTTGATTTGAGGATAAAGGACATAGAGGCTGTTATATGTGGACGTGATTTTAATATCTGCCTTCATCTAAAACAGTACTCTAATGACGTAGCTCGGGCATACTTGATTTATAGAGGGGATATATATATATATATATATGTGTGTATATATATATATATATATGTGTGTATATATATATATATATATATAGATAGATAGATAGATATACATATATAGATATATATGTATATCTATATGTATGACTAAGACTTCTTTGTGTCCCCCTCCTTGAAGGATGCTGAGTTGGCTCCAGGGTGGGGTGGCAGGGATCCGTCTTCAGGGCCGACTGCTGTTTGCCTGGCTGTCAGGGTCCTCCTGGTCAGCCTCTGACCTTTGTGTAGAGGGGGTCGCCTGAGCATGTTCACTTTTCTGTGAGCACTTTTCACCCCATACTACATGGTGACACAGTCACTGAGCTTCCTTTAGGTTTACTAAGTTATTTTTCTTTATTTTTGTGTTTGTGAGATATCCTTCGTTACAATCTTAGACAAACAGGTAAAAGGTTTATTATAATAACAAGCAGTTCTGAAGGAATGATTGGAATCGGGACTCTGTGGAGACAAGCCAAGGTCGGAGCCGAGAGATCCTGCAGAGAGTATCCAGTAATGACACTTGGAGAAAAACGAAGAGTCAAGGGGAAACCAGTAGATGAACAGGGTTCAGATACAAGAAAACAAGCTGATGGGGATCCAGCATACACGAAAGGGTCAAAACCAGAGAAGCAATCCAAGAACACAATCCACAGGGGTAGGCAGGTAAGTCGGCACTGGAGAAGGGAAGCAAGCAGAGGTAAGCATAAGGCAGTTTGGCAGAGATGAGGTCCGACAGGAAATGAGTGCCATATCGTCCTTATATGGCAGGATAATGAATGATTTACAGGTGTCTGGAATGAGTAATTAGTAGATTGGAGATTGGCTACATTGAAAACTGGTTGAAGTGGATGGTGGGGCCTGGTGCAGGTGCAACATGATTCAAGTTTAAATAGATAGTAATTTTATAACTTATTTTATATATTCATTTATTTATTTCTATATTTTGTTTATTCATCTCTGGTCCTTCTGGCATTTGCTGATTTTGTCTTCCTGTGGAAAGGTGTGGTGGATTTTTCTGTGTTTTTTCTGTCCACTCCAGTCGAGTCCAGCAATGTTAACCCTGTTAAACAAATATTTACTTAAAATAAAGAAAGATTCAGACTATTAAGAGGATCTTTGTATAAACATATATACATAAAGCTCCTCTTGACAAAGAGGCATGGTGAATACAAAACAGTAAACACTGTTTTAAAGTAAAATAAAGTAAAAAGAATCTTGTTACTTTGGTGATTGTGTACAGTCTAAACTATGTAATTCTCAGAGACAGTTTCAATTTTGGCACTATTTGGAGCTATTTTGACCATGTTGGATTTTATAATGAAAAAAAGTTATTTGGCAACAAGGCAGCAATTTTCAAGAAAAAGTAGAAAGAGTAACAAGTTGTGTTGGAATTTTGATGAGGTCCTAATGGAACTCAGTCTTTACATAAGCCACTGTGTTTTTAAAAATGTTAGCAATAGTTAGCTTTAGCCATTGGTCATAAAGTTTTCCTGTCATCTATTATATGATGTTCACTTGTGTTAACGATAGCACAACATCAGCAGAGCAGTTGTGAAAGCTGTCGTTGGATATTTTTCTTTGTGGGTTTCAAAGTTTTGTTGGTATCAATCCAAACCGTGACACCAACACTTCAAAGCTCATAAGTCAAATAAGA
>JBAMHX010000008.1:773833-789853 GCA_037177515.1 Pseudomugil tenellus | reverse complement strand
CTGTGATAGGCTGGCGACCTTTCCAGGGTGTACCCCGCCTCTCGCCCTGTGTAGCTGGGATTGGCTCCAGCCCCCCCCGCGACCCTGTTCGGGAATAAGCGGTAGAAAATGGATGGATGGATGGATGTTTTTTTACTGTTAATATCTTAAGTCTTACAAGAAGTGGCTGAGCAGACTAATGTTCATTGTTGCAACCTTGTGAAGCGTTGCCAAGGTAACTCGCTCTACCTATCTTGCTTAATGTTATGTTAAACAGAAAGTATCATTTCTGAGGGTAAGTCAGTGCTTCTCAATTCCAGTCCTCAGCCCCCCCTGCCCTGCATGTCTTAGGCATGTCCCTACTCCAACACAGCTGAGTCAGATTCATGAACCCGCCCATCACATTCTTTGCAGCTTGTTAGCGAGTCAGTCATTTATTTCAGGTGTGTTAAAGAAGGGTTGCTTCTAAAACATGCAAGGCAGAGGGGCCTGAGGACTGGAATTGAGAAGCACTGGGGTAAGTGCACCTCGTACCACTTGTGCATGTTCATTAGGTGATGCAATTTTTTAAAAAAATCTCCATCTACGTTTAAAGAGTTTTTTTTTAACAACTTGATTTAATTTGAAAATAATAGAAGTATAATTTAATATGACGTAGTACATAAAAAATTCAGTGGACTCGCCCTTTACAGATATGGTAAATCTGTAGCATAAACAGTCTATGATTGGAAGCTGTGAATGGAAAGCTAACTTCATCATCTTCTGGCTGGGGCCATAGTTCTGCTGAGTTCTCTCATCTGCTTTTCCATAGCAGTATGAATTCCCTAGGGACATTAGAGCCTGGTCGTTGATGCTAATGTGGAGATATTCCATAACACACCAATAACCTCCTGCAGCACTACTACCGTTTCACTTGTGCTATCCATTTTTAGAGGGACTCAAACACGAAAGAAAACAATTTCCTGTTTCTCGGCCAATCACAGTGTGAGAAATTGCCTGCCTTCTGTTTCCACTATACTTTAGCTCACACATACATTCTTCCATAGTAAGAATATATGAATGAAAGCGTGCAAATGAATTATGGTCTACACTGCCCCTCATAAAATCTGGTTGCAGGTGAATATTTGGTGTAGTGTTTCAGTGATCAACGGGAATACTTCTGCGTGTAACTAGTGGACTGCTGTGCAACATGGCTTGAGAACAATCATCTTGAAAGATGAATGTTATGGATCTTGCAGAGGCTGGTCCCATTGTCACTCTCTGGAGAGACAAAGTGCAGGAGATGTAGGACTGCAGACACCTGGCTGTTAAGCTGGACATAAATTCAACTGCAAATGGATCAATCAGACTCAGCAGACTTCATGTTATAAAGCACAGTTGGATTACAAGCTTTATAAGGGAGTTCTAACAAAATGTTACATATTTCTTAATAAGTCAGTGGTATATGTGCAGACAATTAAAAAACAATAAATAACCCCCAGTGGATAAATTCATTTCTATACTTCATCCACTCTTTGCTCCATGTGTTGCCTCCTCCTTTAAACAATCAGTAAAGCAAAGTGCAGAATATAAGAAAATTTACCTTAGTAAATAACTGAAACATGTTAGATCCCAACATTTGAAAGGAAATCCAAAGGGAAATTCACATGAACACAAAAGAAAGAACATGATCTGCAAGTGAATAGCTTTTAGCTGGCTCTGATGTGCTATTTGAAGCTAAAAGATGCATCATTTTCAGACAAAGCCACATATTAAACAACTCAAGGCTTGTCAGCTTTATGCAGCATATCACTCCTGCAGCAACTCAACTAACAGCAGATAAGATTCCTGCTTTATCATTGGACCAAACCTCAGCTTCAAATGAAGCCAGTGGCTATAAACTACATGCAAATCAGATCTGAGCCAGTGCCAGTAAGTCGGAGCATATTCATAAGGTCTCCTTCAAAGCGACTTGCATTATGGTTATGAGTTCAAATCACACTGTGCTGCTTCCCCACTCACCACCGTTCATTCCAATGAACCTCTTTGATTCATGTTCATATTCCTGTTAGATATTGCTGCTGCTTAGCTGCAATAAGAGCCCTCTTACGACGGCAGGTTTATGTTTTGTGTATACAGTTAAAGTTAAAAAGCCCTGAAATGTTCACCATGAGCGGAAAAGAAAGTGTATAACCTCTATATGCACTGTATGTCTACAACATGAAGCTAAAACTCTCATTAATAAATTATTTTCTACTCAGTTCAATTCAACTTCATATTTCAATCTGTTAAATGATCTGAATTCTAGTGTTGTAACCTGGCTCTAAAGGTGGTGATTCCGCCATGGGATTTTGGTGGTTAGATGGTAGATCTACAGCACCAGATTTGGGCATTCCTGCCCTACAGGTACTTTTGATGATGTTTGTTGAGTTTTTTTCATGGTGATTATATGAACATGTCTGTTTGTTTTATGTCTCGATGAAGCAGCTGGAGGTTGAATTGTATCTGTTGTCATTTTTCTTGTTTTGACATATTTTCTTTATGTATTTTTTTGTATCAAAATGATTATTAGATTTGTAAAAATGGCAGAGTCAACTTTCCTATTCATGTTTAATTGTCTCTTTACCCCTCTTTTTTACCCTCCTGCCTTACTCGTTTCTTCCGTTGTATCCCGTCAGCCACTAGCATACCAGCAAATATACCTAGGCTAATAAATAGGAATATAAATAAAATGATAAAAAGACTAAAGTATCAAAGGCAGCCACATATATACTATGCTTCCACTGGTAGACCAAATTGTACAGCATATTTTTTTCCACCATTCTTCATGTTGTGATGGTGGATAGCCTAGAATAAAAAAAGAGAGAAAGAAAATTACCACATACAACTCTGCTTCCTGTTAAACTAGTAGCTCGCCATCCTCCTGTGACCCATGATTTGTCTGTGGTCAGAGCCAGTGAACAAGTGAACAATTTAAAAAATCAATTCTAGCACACAATGAACTAATTATCTACATGCATTCATTAATGCATTAACATAGCCAGTGCTAGTTTTAATTACCAGGCTTATGCTACAGTAGATCTGTGTCAATTTGTTCATGAAACTGCGTAATGGACGATTGCAACAACCTGTAGAAAAGAGTTGGTTGAGCTTTCACAGCTATATTTGACTGTTTATTGGATCAAGGAAAGCTATCAAAACACATTATGTTCACCTTGAGTTGTGTTGAACATGTGAACAACAAAAGGGGGATAATGAGACTAAGAAGCTTTTGGAAAAAGAAAGCTGTGTTCCATGTAGTGCACACCTTGCATGGGTAAAACAGGAGATATTGATCTTTAAATAGATTCTATTGGCATGTATTTTTTATTATTATTATTTTAATCAAACCCTTTTAGGTCTGTGCCTGTTTTTAATGCCTTTACTTGAAAATGAATACCAAAAAATGAAACTGGTATGCCTCTGCAAGACTCTGCAAAAAAAACTTCAGACTTACTGGAAAAAACATTTTTTAGATGAAAATGAATGTCTGGAGTAATCCAGGTGTACCTCTGAATCGCATGTATGAATTTCACAATATGTCAAGATTATTACTTATAAAGTTTAAAACAGAAATAAATTACAGAGGTTTAAGATTCAGAAACTTAAGGGAAGTTTAATTTTTTTTCCACAGTTCAACCATATACCCGATATGAAATGTCTCTTTCACTGGAATCATTGCTAAACCCCGTTAGTTTAAGTTTGCTAACATGTCTATATAATTGTTCATCCCCTCCAGAGTAGGGATTATTAACCTGAGTTATGACCCCCGACATGACCTCAACAAGTGTATGGATAAAATCCAAACAGAACCTGGAAGGAACTGTGCTATCATTCACGAGGCATGTGGTCCATGCACCTGGGGGATGACACATCTTTAGGTTTTTTTCAGTTTGGCCCGTCTCCTGCATTGGTTACATGCATAATTTGGTCAGTTTTCAAGGAGCCTAGCTATCTGTCACTTGCTGCAGAAACTATAGCAGTACCATCAGAAATAGTAGGTTCCATGTGGAGTTGTATAGAGCACGTGTAGTCACGTGGTTTTCACTATATACACCACCATGTTGGAGGGCAAGGATAACCACCACAAGCTAAACATGTACACACAAATTAAACTATAAATCCGGCATAAAAACACACACACAGCTAGTATGGATCCGTTTTCAAGCACTCTGAAAATATATGTAAAATAGTTGGGTTGAGTTTACGTGAACAATTATCTCATTTTGTTGAACATCCGGAAGGTGAAGTGATGAGAAGATATTGCCAGAAATATTCCCTACTTGGGGATTAACAATCACTATAATCTCTCCATTTCATTGATAGTATTTCAAAGATGTGCTCAGCAATGTACATAAAGGTTGTGCTCGTGATTGGAAAATTCATTATAAACCTATCCGTAAATGCACTGGCATCCATCTCTCACCACTCCTGCTGCGACTTCGTATCTACACGCTTCTCTGTGCAAACGTTTCTGCCGCCGCTGCACATACTGCCATCAGACTCGTTTCTATTATTATCTCCTTAGCCAAACCAAGCCAACTTTATTTATAAAGTACTTTCACAAAACAAATGCTGACCAAAGTGCTGACACATGAAATGACAAAATTAAAAAACATTAAACATTAAGCAATAAAACAATAAAAATGTATAAAAACCAATATAAACAATAAAACCAATAAACAATGCAATAAGACCAATACCAGCAATAAAAGCAAACTCACTGGATGAAACGCCAGTGAATAAAGGTGGGTCTTAAGAACAGATTTAAAACTGGACATTTAAAACGATGCCATTGAAAATGTACCGCTATGGCTGGACAACAACTTTAAAATAGCAAGATACGCTCCGCTGTTAGCCTCGTGTGTACACCGTTATGCTGACTTCTGGTGTTACAACAAAATCTGTCCCCGATCAAGATCTGTGACCCCATTGGGCGCTAGCATGGTATGACATAAGTGATGAAGGCAGCTTTTAATAAAATTATTTTAATTCTCATTATTTCTACTAAAGCGTTTCAACGACTTCGTGTTTTAAGAAATATATGTAGATAAATATTAAACTAACACGGTTTGTGGTCACAGATTCTGATGGGTCAGATTTTGTTGTAACACCAAAAACATGATGACATCACTCACATTATCGCATCTTTATAGTCTATTAATGGTCTTTTAATCAAGCAGGACACTTTTTACAAATATGAAATCCACAGCTTACCTTATATAAAGTGTTAACTGCATAATCTACTGGTAGCACTGGCTTCCCAGCCCTTTTTCCCATCTCTCTGTGTTTTCCTGTAATCTGTAGAGTGACAGGTCGTTTTTTTGTCCGTGTATATTCCTACACCCGAATGCGAAGCATGAAATCACCATCTGATGGAGGAATACCACAAACAATACAATCTGCCCAAGTTTAACTGTTTTATAGATTGGTCTGTGCCATCCAGAGCAAAAGTGATGTGACTCAGTGACGTCAACTGCACATTTCTTTAGGTGACACACAACCAGCAAAGGAACAATCCAGAGAAAAAGAGGGAACATCTAAGACCTGCTGTACTTCAGGAGTGAACCTGTCTGTGCTTATCCTAGACTGACTTGTAGTAGTTGTTATGCATGTTGCAACTCAACTCTGTCTCTTATTTTCGGGTTCTATGCAGAACCAGCAAGGATTGGACCACAAATGATCTAATGGGCAGACAGGAAATGAGGGTGTGACAGCTCCAACCAATCCCAGCCAGGAGACAGCAAGTAGGGATTTACATGTGGGATGAGCGCAGGAGAAGACGATGAGACATTGAGCACACTGCAATCCAATACTGCAAATGATCATACGAAGTTTGCCTAGTGTTCATTACAGTCTGCCAACGCAACACCTAAGTTACCACTTTGCTATACTGTTATGGCCAGTCTACCTCAGTTAAAATAGGACCACCCCAATTTAGACAAAATGATAGAGAACTGCATTGTACAGCATCTTTAACAGGGTGAGAAAGGTAGACTGAACTACTTTCTACTGAATGGAAACCATGCTTATGACTAGTGGGGTGTTATTGCAGTTTATATTGACTCAATGATCCCAGGTCTTTAATGGTTTAGCTGAGCACCAGCAAAGCTTTACAACACAGTTCCAGCTGAATCTACAGCAGAACATCACAAGCTGATCTTTCTGAGGTTTATAAGGAATGTAAGCAGATCAAATAATGATCTCAGCTTATCAGAACTGACTGGCTGAAACTGACCCGAGAAACAGTCCATGCAGAAGTATTTCTAGCTTTGTGGGGCCGTATGCAAGATAAAGTTTAGGGGACCTCGGTTTGCTGAATGATTGCAAGTTGAAGGACTGTAAATGATAAAAAACTTGAATATAATACACCACACTTCACCTGATCCTATTTCCTATTCTCATACACGCACACATCATCACCGCTCACATAGACATCCCTTCTCCCCATGCTGATCTGCACATATATAAAGCCTGGTTTCTAGTTTCTCTCTCTTTCTCCGAAACATTTATATAAAAACACCACTGGAGAAAAACATCTGAGGATAACTGTCTCAAATCAGGAAATTAAATAGGGATTGGGGATATATCCACCCCAGGAGCTGCCTCACCAATTACCCACCAAGGAAATAAAAATATACCTACATTAATAAGTACATCATTCTAAAAAATAAAAGACGGAAATTTAAAAAGGATGAAAAAGAAAGAAATTCAGCTGCAGGCTAAACTGGTTGGTCTTAAGCCTAACAACATGACAGACTCATGTTCCCTGGTGAAAAAGCTTTTTGCTTTTATTTGCACATCATATGATGATAAAATAGGAATACACACAGAAATTTCACAGGAGAATACACTCTGGGCTAAGGTGGCAAAGACAGAGACTGCAACTCAAGTTTGTCTACAGGTGTAGCGGGCGGTATAGCTTTTATATCCCATCTCTGTTTACTCTTTCTCCTTGGTTACTTCTCATCAGCATTAAATGTAACATCTTCCTAACATACAGGAAGTATATAAGTAAAAGATTGAGTCACAAATATAAGTATATCGTAAATATACACATATATAGTCCCTAGGAAGTCAAAATGATCAATAAATAATCAATAATGATAAAGAAAGAAAAGACCAAAGAGCTAAATAAATATGTGCAATTTAGATATTATGCTGTGCCAAACCCCTTCCCTTGTTCTGAAATGCCATCCAAGCCACACCTAACCTGTGTTTGAATATCTATTTATAACTAATGACTAATTATTCTTATTATTCTTATTATTTTACATTATTTTTAGATCTTTCACCGGGTGAACATCAAACTTTGGGCATTTGCGGTTTGATGTTCGTGCTGTGGTTGCATTGAAATACCCAATATAGGTTTAGTTATGATTATTATTACTATTGTAATACTACTGCTAAACATATTATTATTATTATTATTATTATTATTATTATTATTATTATTATTATTATTATTATTATTATTATTGGATAAAGAAGCCCCCCATGTCCCAGCCAACCAAGACCAACCCACACAATGATAACACTAACACTATTGTCGTAGCAGTAACCATAGTAATACTAGTAGTAATAATAATGCTAATGATAGCACTATAACTATTATTGCTACTATCAATAATAATAACAATAATAACAACAAAATAATATATTATTTTATATAATTAGTACTACTAGGGGATTGAACTCAAGACGGATAATTTAAATGTTAAAGGTAATTTGTTTGTCTTTGTTTAAAACTTTCACTAAAAATTAAGAACACCTTAATATGTAACATGGAGAAAAAACATTAGATCCGTCTTTGTTGGTCTTCGTAATGAACATTTAAAGTGCTAGAATATCGTGAAAAGAACAGAACCTGAATGAAAAAAAGTAAAAAAGTATAAGTGGAAAGTATTAACTTGGAATATTTTTGCAGTATTTTTGAGGACAGAACTTTAGTCCTCTTATAAAGTGTGTTGTATATTTGTCCTATTGATCTGCAAAGAGAAACAATTTTATATGTTTTGCGATCATAACCAGAAAGGTAAAGGTTAAGGCCATAATGTTAATGTGAAGAATATGCAAAAGAAATTCAGAGATCTACTTTAATAACAGATAACGATTTATGATTTCATATTATGGATTTGCAGACCCTGCCTGACATGGAACAAGTCAAATTTTATGATTGTTTTAATGTTTTAATAGAGAACTTCTGGTTCTGGTTTAAGTTGGTGAATTTACATTTTAAGCCATGGAACACTTTGATTTGATTAAAATTGATTTTTTATTGTCAAGGACAACACATCCATCACTGTGATGGTGTCATGCATCACGACACCTTCTCAGTTTTTGGAGGTCTGTGTGCTGTGGAGCATACCGACA
The DNA here is from genome assembly GCA_037177515.1 of Pseudomugil tenellus. Classification (NCBI taxonomy): domain Eukaryota; kingdom Metazoa; phylum Chordata; class Actinopteri; order Atheriniformes; family Pseudomugilidae; genus Pseudomugil; species Pseudomugil tenellus. The sequence goes on along the minus strand of JBAMHX010000008.1, from coordinate 781,483 downwards.
GATTTACGATGTCAGGAATAATGCAGACAGTGTAAAAGCACACAGGGTAGTTCCTTCTCTCACTGAGCATGGTTTTGTCTTGTTCCTGTGTTTTCCTCTACACATCCTGTTTGTCTTGGAGTTTCACTCCTCACGCTGACTTTCCCTATACTTTTATCATGACTTTTCATTCGCATTGCTTTTATTTCCCAGAGTGCAGTAGTAAACTATGTTGATCAATAAGAATGAGCCATAAATCTAAATGGAAGTGCAGCCATTGCCTTTTAGTCTGTAAATGGATGTATTTTCCCAGGTCTCTAAAAGCACAGTCAGATGAATTATAGGATCTAGTGGACTGTGTTGCTCTGGAGGACCTGCCTTGCATAAGAACAGGTGCATTAAGTGCTGCAACCACTCTGCATATTGTCCTGCATCCCTGCTACTGATAAGTGGACATTCACATAAAGTAAGAGGCAAATATGACAGTCGGATAGCAAAGATTTGCCATCATTAACTCCTGTAATGTTAGGCAATGCATCCCCAGGCAGTCCTGCTTGTGTTCTGTAGTGTCCATGTAACACTCCTGGAGCCTGCCCTTGCTGCCACTGGGTAACAGCACCTGGACAGGTTGCCACTCCATCACAGGGAGGGAAACAACCATTCACACTCAGTCTCAAGGTGAATTTCAAACTAACCTGAAATATATGCTTAAATTTGGCAACTCTGAACAGAAAAAATGTATCAGCTGTGATTACAATGTGAAACCTCAATGCTGTGAGATGTTAACACCACAGCACTTTGTAGTCACCTGATTGAAATTTGTTTTTGTCCGCTCTTTCAGCTAATCCACCAGTTTGCAACCTGTACAATGCAAAGAGCCATTGTTGCCCTCATGCCAGCTAAATAAAACTCATCCATAGCCACCAATTACATTTTGAAAAGTGACCATTTTTGCGTTATACTTCAGGACGTGGAGTGTCAGGGATATTATGGTTTTGCTCCGACCGCCGCCGTCGGATATTCAGAAAATTTTACAATACCAGTTTAGGTCCCCAAGGGGATGATCTGTATCAAATTTCACAATATTTGGATTTATGGTTTCCCCACCAGGTGGCGCTTTATGCGCGAAAAATCATATCTTTGTCTAAATCTCTGGAACTATTTATCCCATTGACCTCAAATCAATTGCAAATAAAAGGTCATGACCTCAGGATGCATCCTGTCCTGCCGTCATACTGGGCTGGTTCAAAGTTTCAACACCAGGTGGAGCTTTGTTACTGAACATTTATGTCTTAATATTATTGTTTTGTCTTTTCGAGGATTGGAGGCGTTTGGAGATATACCCCTAGCCATCGCTTCTGACGGCAAAGGCTGTGTTTTCTATTCAGGGTCATGTGAAAGCTGGACTCTATCCCAGCAAACAGCAGGTGACAAGCAGGGTACACTCTGGACAGAGGACTCTCTGTGGAGCTCAAAGGACATGAAGTGAAACTCAACAGCAATTTTTTCTTTTCTTTTTTTGAATGCACATACTTTCCTGCTCTGTATGCCGAACCTTTTAGTCTGAAACATAAGTGCTCTGTTTTCTCTGCTTCCACCCCCAAAAGCTTTTCAATTTACATAGTTGCATGCTGTTTAACACGTCGGAAGAATGCAAGAGCAGATATGTTTCTGTGAGGTGGAAAGGCTGACTTTCGCACATTGCTTGTTTCTCAGGTTTTTTTCCTGCCAAGCCATAAAATAGGATATTGTGTCATGCCAACACTGCATGTGTGTGTTTGTGTCACAGAGTTGCAGACACACAATCACATGACTTCACATTCAAACTGTTTCCTGAAAATGTATCTTCAATGTATTACTAAATCACTATCAGTGATTCATAATTACACTCACAAGATGTTTATATCCTGATTCAGTCATGTGACCACGCCCCTTCATCTAATTTTACTGCAAGTGTTCAGTCATGAATGTGACCTTTAATGTCTGCAGCGTTTGGAAATGCAGAAGCCCAGTGGTGAAGCTGTGATTCCCACTTCATATGAGCTGCTGTCATGTAATTACAGGGGGAAATTGGATTGGTTAATTAAATAACCTTATTACTGCTGGAGTAAGTGTTTTTCCTTCTTAAGGGAAACTTGGGCTGCAGAGGGATGTGCTGGTTTGGACTATCGTCAGCAAAAAGGCTGTGGGTTTGAATCTCAGCTGCATGGAGTCTGGTGGAAGTTGAGATGGACTCCAGCCTCACTGCATATTGGATAAAGCTGATTAAGAAAATTGATGAATGAAATACTTGGCTTAGAGCAAAAGAAAAAAGTTTCTGTAAGATTAAAATAAAAATGTTACATAAACAGATACCCATAAATCCATCTGTTTTTTAAAATACTTACTGATCCGCTACTACTCCAAACCCTTTCTTTCTTTTGTGACTCATCCTTGTTTCTTTTAAAAAATATAAAAATTCATGTAAAAGCTCAGCCCTTTTAATCTCACTCAACATACAAGCATTATTTATTCGGGATAGCCTCAGTTGTCAGATTCAGAGGTTAAAATGATGTAAAACTAGAAGCACTGAGAGCCTATTTTATTTTAGCCAATAATTGTGGGCCTTTTTTTTTAACTAAGAACTCTAATGACAAAATGATCTCCATCTTCCAATTGTAGTAAATCCTTTTAAAGGCTCTTGCATCCAGCCGGTGATCCAGATCACCCCAAAAATCAAATCATCTAAAATTTCAATTCTGAGATTTCCTAAAAAATACCTCTCTGTAAGCAAACATGACTTTTTCCGTTATGTTGCTTGCAGAAAGACAAACTAACACTGAATACATGACCTCTGCCTGTTGTGGCTGGATTGTAAACTCCAAGATAAAATGTAAATGCCTGGAAACCTTCTGTGGATCAGTTAAAGGGTAACATATGCATCACAATCTACCCCACAGAGTAACACACTCCCATTCCTGAGACATTGGCAATGATGGAAGTGATAGCGCTCTAGTGTGCTGGCAATCTACCTGAGTGATCTAGAGAGGGTCTTTAACCTGCTGCTATCTGGCAGGGTAAACCTTAGCAGGTCTCCAGTCCATCACAGAGCCAACACAAGCTGTTATCAGCCATTATGCGAGACAGTGCAGAAACAATCGCTTCATCTTGAATACAAACAGAACAAAAGAGTTGACTGTTGGCTTCTGCAGGAACAGGAGTAAACAGCAGACTTCTTAACCCTTCTTGGCTCAATTTAAACATACTTTATATCTGATTAATAAGTTAGTTATTAACCATTTCCATCAATATTTAGTGGAGTGGTGTTCTTTACCTCTCACAGATAATGACTGAATTCATTCTTTTTCTGTTTTTTTGTTTTATGTTTGATAAAACTGGATGTTAAAACAGTTTTAAAGACACTGGAAAGACCTGCATATACAAGACTTTACATGGTAATGTTTTTTTTTCAGTTTTGTTCAAATTTATATTTTTTTTATGTGTTGTCGTAAAGTTAAAATAAGATGTCTCTTTTTCAGGGTCACACCGACCCTTTGCTACGTTTTGCTCTAAGAGTGCCACTGACCAGTCATACCTCAGCAGTGGTAACTAAGAAAGATGGACCTGGAAAGCTTTCTCTTCTGGACGAATTGCCAAAGCAGTGCTTGTACAGTGCTTGTGTCAGGTGCGAAGCAAGGACCCAAGGAAAAGTGTTCACAATAGGAATTAGCTGAAGAATTTATTGACAGGTTGGGGTTACTTCTGAGTGGAGGTGAAGGGCAGGCAGGATTATGCAAGAAGCAGGCAGGCTGACTGGCAGGTAGCCAGAAGGAGCAAGTAGTTCAACGGTCCAGCAAGGAGTGAAGATCAGATCAAATAAACATGAGTAAGTAAAGTTACCTGACAAACATTTACCTTAAAATAAAACAAAGAAGTTTGTTCTGTACATGAATAGTCAAGATATGTGGTTGTCTTGTAAGATGTAAAATAAAATCAAAGGCTTAGCCTGGATTTTAACCCCTTGATGCATGAACAACTGCTCAGAAAATTTTTCTGAAGCCTTTTTGTGGTCCTTTGAATTTTTTTTTTTTAAATGTGTATATTCTTTTTGCATTTTTAACATTTATTACCATGTAATAGGTCAAAATGAGATAACAAATAGTCCTCCGCTTTCTGGTGTTCACCAGGTTCACCAGGGGGCAGGAGACCAGTGTCATTAAATTCAATTCAGTTCAACTTTATTTGTATAGCGCCATTTCATAGCAATATCTCAGGGCGCTTCACAGAGAACAGATTCAGACAATTCATAATAAATAGCTGACGTAAGGGAAACTAACAGATTGCACTGAATCCTAACTTTGATTCAATCTCCCATCCTGAGCTGCATGAGGCGACAGTGGGAAGAGAAACTCCCTGTTAACAGGAAGGCAAAACCTTCGGCAGAACCGGGTCAGGGAGGGGAGCCATCTGCCTTGACTGGCTGGAATTGGAGAGGACAGGAAAGACAGAGTAATATATACTGAAGCTTTTATCCAGGAAGACCTGAAGAAAAGGAGAAATATGTTAATGATGTCAATGCATATACATGGAAAATAAGCAGTGGAGAAAGTAACAGTAAGTGCTCAGTGAATTATGGGATGTTCCCATGGCTGCATGATTAAAAGATGGCTAGACTATTCCTAGCTATAAGATTTGTTAAAAAAAAGGTTTCAAGATTGATTTTAAAGGTAGAGAGGGAGTCTGTCTCACGTACACACACTGGGAGCTGGTTCCATAAGAGAGGTGCCTGATAGCCGAGGGCTCTTCCTACCATCATGTTTTTAGAGACTCTGGAAAGCACAAGTGGACCTGCAGTCTGATAGCAAGGTGCTCTGTGTGGAATATATGTAACTATGAGATCTCTGATATATAATGGAGCTTGGTCATGGAGAGCTTTATAGGTAATGAGAAGGATTTTAAACTTTGTCCTAAATTTAACAGGGAGCCAATGAAGAAATGGTAAAACTGGAGATGCTAAAAGTGTGCAACTTGGTTTTGAATAAAGTTTCTACTATAAAGTGGTGCAAAATGTCTCAGAAAGAAAATGTATCAATTGTGCAACTTTGGGCATTAAAGGGGTAATGTCTTTGTCAACATTGCTTTACCGATAAATGATGTTATAAATATATTGCAGTAGTTTCTGTCCACTTTTCTCTGAGATTTCCCAAATATAACTAAAAAAAATAGATATTCTTTGGAATATCTTAAGTGGAAATCTCTGAGAAATCTATTTTTTTTGCAGGTTTAATAATGGCTGAATGGAAAGCTTCTCATAGCCATGACCATGGGAGGCAGGGCTTAGTGAATGGTCAATTGATCCTCTCACTTAAATTCAGGACAATGAGAATTTGCTTTGAAACTAAAATCCATTTGAGCAGTATTTTTAAAGCAGAAATATAAAAAAATCTAAACTAAATAAAAGCAATATGACATTAGCAAAATGAATATTGTGCATGTTGTAGAGTCAGTGTATCAGCGTGTGTACGGTAGCCCTTAGCGGTGTCTTCATTATGTTTTCTGAGTTGTCCCTTGTGTGCTTTAAGGATGAAGATTACTATATTTCCAGTATTTCATGTGAATGTCCTGCCTGGAGGATGTGAACAGCAGTTTCCTGAGTTGCTTCATGTCATTTATTGTCATTCCGCTGGTCATTGAAAACATAGCTGCAGTGTGATGGTAAAAGGTAAATGATCTTGGACTTCATTTTATGTATTGAACACATAGATAGCAAGTTTCTTACCTAAAAAAATGTATATCTATTTCTTTTAAATTAGTCAATTTGACCTCCAGCATTACAGCAGGGTGAAGACTTGAAGTCATGTCCAAATTTGGGAGAACACCTCAAGAGATATTGAGCTGTAAAATCAGGAATGGTGATAATGCTGTCAGGAGTGCCCTCAACCCGCTTAAAGGATTAAGGAAGTTGAAATCTTTCAGTGTCTGCACCAAGAAGTTGCTTACTGTATCTTCTACAAATCTCTTGTTGGGGCAACAGCATCAACAGATTTCTGAACAAACTCTTCTACAGACTAATATGCAGCACTCAAAGCTGTTTGTCTGAGAAGAATGAAGCTGCTGAACATGATGGGAAATTTCTTCATATCTACACAACAAAGTGAGCAAAAAACAGTGTTCAGTCAGACGCTTCTTCATGTTTGCTAAGGACAGCAAGATAAAAAAAAATTGTTCCTGCCAGCAGCCTCCACAATGAGACATTGACTGTCAGATAATCAATATTTTACTATACTACATAATTTCCTCCAGTAGATAAATAAAAACAATGTTTAAATTTAATTTTCTAACAATGAAGGAAGAGCACAGATAAGTCCAAATGTTATGGTTGATCCATGTCATTTGTGTTTGCTTGAGTGTTTAACCTGATGCTTTCCAACATCCTCTTGGGTTTTATGTAAATATCCCTGGCTTTAGTAAAAAAAAAAAGATCTATGTGCTGGCGCTTAAATAGACCTACATGTTCACATGAAGCTGAGGAAACATGAAGGCAAATCAAAATCCATCTGTACAGGCGGAATAGGATCAAGCTCTCTGACTGCTTTCTCCCTTAAGCTTTATGACTGCTATTCCGCAACACTAAGCACAACTTCTTTCAGTCTTATCCTCTTAGCTGCTTGCACCTCGCTTGCAAAATCTTAAATCCGAGCCATACCTGGGGGAAAGCACCCAGCAAAAACATGCTAATGTTGCATGCCAGTCAACAATGGTTTCCTAGCAAACCTCTTAAGTAGAATTTCTCTACCTGTGGCTGTCATCAGTATGAGCCTGGACTCAGATGAGTGTGTATGTGCATGTGCATGTGCATCATTATCGTTCCATTTGCTGTGTGTGTAACAGATCCAGTAATGAAGTGTGACGTTCTTTGAACTTATGTGCATAAATCCATTTTTAAGCTAGAAAACATTAGTCAAATTCTGATAAAATATTTTTCTTTTAATTTGTTCTTCATTGTGGGGTGTCAAAGCTGGGAGGGGGGCTCATGTCAGAGCCTGCTACAGTCCAAGTAGCCACTGGTTTTTGTTCTGGTCAGCTTTTACACCATTAATGTGGATTTTGCTTCCTGATTATTTTCCCATTAAAACTCTAATCTACATGGCGTCACTGACAAAATAATCAGTTCACATGAAAACACAGACATGACAGGAATGACTCTGTCCCAGAGGCCATGCTGGTCAGTCAGAAGGCTACAAAAAACAAGAGCCGTTTCAGAAGAGTAAACAATGTGTGTTTCATGTAGCAGCGTCCTTAATGATGAGTTTTGACATGGTTGTTTTTCTGCACATATTTGCCTTTGTAATTTAAACTAAGGAGTTAAAATGGATATTGTGATATGAATCTAATAGATTCATGTTTTTGGCTGCAGTCAATCATGAACAAACATAAAGACAAAACACAGGCGGTTTTCCCAAATGGTTTCTAAATAAATTGCATGGATGTTAATGCATATCTAAAGAAATCCTGAGTCCATCAAGCCAACGATAAATCAGTGGTAAAAGTCTGCAGGAATTTCTGGTTCCAGATGGTTTGACAAATCTGAAAAAAATTGCAATTTCTTTTTGCAGATGGATGGATGGATGGATGGATGGATGGATGGATGGATGGATGGATGGATGGATGGATGGATGGATGGACGGATGG
>JBAMHX010000008.1:748061-773733 GCA_037177515.1 Pseudomugil tenellus | reverse complement strand
TGGATGGATGGATGGATGGATGGATGGATGGATGGATGGATGGATGGATGGATGGATGGACGGATGGATGGATGGAAGGATGGATGGATGGATGGATGGATGGATGGATGGATGGATGGATGAACGGACGAATGGGGATCTGATTTGTTCCCTTCAGCCTCTTGGCCCTGCATGTTCTGGTACCATAGATGCCTTGGTTATTTTTGTGTTTTTATTTCACCATAAAGATGCATTACCACATCTCCAGTAATTCCCAATCCATTGCTGTGACCACTGCTTGCAGACCTTTGGTCCACTTCAAATCTGTTAATATAGCCTGAGGTCCCTGCCCACACTTTCACTTCCCAGGGTTTAGGCTTTTCTGGTATGTATTGTTTAATGGACAGTAGGCCTTTGAAATGAACAATCTGCTCATCAGCTGACTGAAATTCTTCAAGTTCTCCTGCCTTTAATGTATCCTGAAGTGCACTTAGTAATGATCTTATTTTGAAGAGCTGATCCCTGTTCACTGGCTCATGAGTCAAGTTGAGCAATTTTTGTGATTTTATTCCCCTTTTCTGTAAAGCACACAAGTTGATGATGTGCACTATTTTCCCAACAAAATCGCATGAAAATCTCACAGAAAGAAAATGAAATCTCTCAGAAATTTATGGTATCTCCTCCCTCCACATCCAATTTCCACTCTGCTAGAAAAGAAGGTAAAGTTTCCATCAAAGTCATTGGACTGAAAGTCCAAGGTTGCGAATATTTTGCCTATAAATGTGGTTAATTGCAGATTATACTCCCTCAAATTTGAAAGAAAATAAAAACCTCAAATTTTATATGAATTATTGCAAGTGCTCTCTGAAACTAAAGCTGAAGGTTTCTGTCAATGAAATGAAGAAAAAATAAAAATGTTTGCTTTCATTTAACGTAGTGAAAATAACATGTCAGTATTAACACAGTAATGACCTTTGAACCTTGACCACAGTACATATTTAAAGGCTCATAGCTTAGTAACAACCAGAGGTGAAGAAACTGGACCAGATCTTAACCTGAGCTGTCATGTATAAACTCGGGTTAGGCAACCAGAGGCACTGTCATAAGATATTCTATGCTTTATTTGCTTAATCATCAAATTGGATCACAGTAAATTCAACTAATTTTGACTAAATGTCTTTGGACTGATATAAAACCAGCTGATATCTGTTTCAAAGTGACCAAAATGACTGGTGTGAATTAAAATACATAAATGAAATAAAATAAAATGAACCAAATCATCACTGATGTTGTGATCAGAGCTTTGGTGGGCGTGCCTGTTTTCATGGCAACCAGGATCCTCACCTTCACCTAATCCTTAATCAACAACCCTATTTATATCTGCGTAGCCTTCTAGCCATCAACAGAATGTTTGTTCTATCAGGGGTGCACAACCATGTCTAACTACAATATGTCAAATATTTTACCCAGCCTGCCTTCCATCATCACTTCATCCAAGTCAGGTTAGCTGAAGCCTATCACAGCAGCCATGCGGTGAGCCAATCCCAGCAGACAATGGTACACCCTGGACAGGTTGCCAGTCTATCACAGGGCCACACACATAGATGAACAACCATGCACACTAACATACACTCCTAAGGGCAATTTAGAGTCCCCAATCAGCCCCCCAACCATCCCCAAGGTGCATGTCTTTGGACTGTGGGAGAAAGCCGGAGAACCCAGAGAGAACCCACGCTAACACGGGAAGAACATGCAAAATCCATAGAGAAAGGCCACCGCCTGAGCTGGGGATGGAACCAGCAACCTGCTTGCTGTGAGGCTACAGTGCTAGCCACCTCATTGTGCAGCCCAACACTAAACCATAATAAACCTTATTGTTTATTCTCAGCTCTGTTGTGGTGACCTCATCAGGTAGGCGTCCAGGAAATGTCCTGACCAGTTACCTGAGCCACCACCTTATCTGTTTCTTCTTATGTGGAGGAGTTCTACTCTGATCCTGGATGACTGAGCTCCTTGTCCTCACCCCAAAGCTAGTTCAGGCACCCTGTACCAGAAGCCCACTAGGCATTCATAAAATCATTCTGGTCAGGATTGAAAACAGGCTGGACTGACTGGTAGATTAAGAGCTTTGTCTTTTGGCACAGCTCCTTCACCTCGACAGGCAGATGCACCATTGCTGATGGTGCAGTGATCCAACACATAAAACACCATCACTTGGAACAGGAGATCATTCCTGACATGCAGACGATCTTAGTCATCTTAGACCTTAGTCATGGATTTGGAGGTGCTGAATCTCATCCCAGCTATTTTTTATTTTGGTATATGTTTTTATTGTTATGAAGCACTTGCCACTTTATGTCTGTGAACAACCCGATATAAATAAGTTTACTTAAATACTTCATCTTCTGTTGCAAATTGCTCCAGTGAGACTTTGATACCACAGCCTGATTGAAGCCATAATTTAATCCATAGGCTGCCAGTCACTCCATCAACCCACAATGACCCACTGCTTATCCCCTCAGAGCCACTGGACAGTGGACCAGAATCTTTTCAAAGCTATATAGAAGTTGCTTTCCATGGTATTAGGAGTTCATCCCATCACACCCAACACTCTCTCAACACTCCAGGGACTATCCAGAATTATCATTAAAAGAAATATTATTATTTATAACATGGGACTGCACTGTGTAACTGACCCCCTCCCACCCCCAGTCTGAACACATGAACATAATCTTAACTGATGACTCCCTAGGAGTTGGTTGTTTGTCTCTGTGCTGTCCCTGTGGTGGGCTGGTGACCTGTCCAGCATGTACCCTGCCTCTCGCCCAGCAAGTGCTGGGAATAACTTCAGCTGTTCTTGCTTTATCACAGTAAAAACAACTGCACTGTGTAATCATGGGATATAATCAGCTGTGAAACTTTGATAACTGCTGGTGATTACATGGAGCAGTTTTATGTACAATTCACTGGAATGATGGAAGATGATGAGCCGCTGCAGCTACTGGCTGCAAAATGGCTGCACAGCCTCTGCAGGCTCTTTCCTCCTTCACAAAATGTGTTAATGTAGTTTCTGTAATTCTTTGTATTAAAGGGAATTTTGTGCTTTACGCTGACGAAATAATAATCTTAGATTTTAACTCATCGGAGAGCAAGGCACCTAAGTGATTTTATTAAAAGATGCATGCAAGAAGAAATTTATGACCCTGACAGGCCATAGATGTTCTTGTCATAAAGTTGACCTGAATAACCAAGTGTGTTGTGATAAATGCAGATATTAGTTACTCAGACAGCATCCATATCTACAAGTTCTTTGCTGTGTAGACCAAAGATTATCAGATACTGCTTTTAACGCTAAGGAGAAAAATGCTCCTAACAGTGACTGTAGGGGCAACTGGAAGTGATTTAACAGCACAAAGGAAGTATAACACATAAGCAGTATTTATTCATTTGGTGTTAATGGCTATAGAAATTTCAAGCTTTTGTGTTACTGAAATATACACTATATATGAAGAAGGTTGTTATTCCCAGAACAGTAGACTTCAGTGCCAAGGAGCTGATGGAGCATGTGCATCACCTTTATTCTGTTCACCGGCTCAATAAATTCCTTGCTTTCGCTGGGGATTTCACCCATGTTTCTCTTTTTCATACCTTTCCAACAGTTTAACAACTGTACCAGCGACCAAAAAAAGGATGGATCACTTCTATACACATAAAAGTAATGCACACACCACAATATGATGCTCTCCACCTACATTATCTTTTACTCAGTGTGAACCTGTGACCAAAGCAGTTGTGAAGAGGTAGTGACGCAAAGCTAAAGAAGCTCTGTGAGTTGTTTGAGGTCACAGACTGGAATACACTGAAAAAGAAAGAAAAAGAAGATATCATCTCAACAACACAATGTGAAGAATATCCCACCAGCAGAGTAGGATGGTTCTCTAAGAAATCCTGGATTATCAGTGATCTGAAAGAGTCATAGAATGGCTTCAGAGGTGGAAGCAGTAGATGGGTTTCCATCACCCTTCGAATTACAAAAAGCCTAAATGTCAGAATGAAAAACTGGTAATTAAGAGACCTACATTTCAATAAACTTTTCAAATATCACTAAGAGGTTTTGTGCTCTTACGGTATGGCATTTAGCCATGTCCACCTAGAAGTATATGGCTAAAGTGGAATGGAAAGACATGTTTTGCATTTACACATCTTTGGACCTTATGTACATGATGTAGGGCATGGAATACCTGCAGGATACTGTTCCTGATGTAGGGGGTCACATGACCAGTTCATTCATCAAGTAGAAAGGTGTAGTATGTATGTACACAGCTGTAAATGTTTTTCCAAAAAGACAGAAAGCTTACTGTCCGCCTTGATTGTAAAAAATGACTATAGAGATTTATAATTAATTACAAAGAGAAATAAAGGAGGGCTTTGAAAAGCTTTGAATTGTAGCTTATGAGCTAACCAATGAAAATAGCTGCAAATCCCAAATGTACTTTGGGAAAACTTTTAAAATACTGCTCAAAGATTATGAAGAAGTACTGGAAAATATATGGAGGAAAAAATGAGGAAAATGCAGGGAATTGCCCCCAGCCGAAGGTATTGTGTAGGATGAGGCAAAGCAAGGTAGCTTTATATATATCACACATTTATACATGTTCCATCGAGCTGCTGTTCTGTTTGTTTGATCGCTAGACTCTTGGTTTTGGCAAACTTTTTATTGGGATGCTTACGCTGGAGATGCTGGACATGTAGCATGGACTTTCATGTACAAGAAATGTTTCAAAACATGTCTACAGACATACATTTCTATTTATTGTTTTCACTGATTGTGATGGACTGGACACCTTTCTGATGTGTACCTGCTTCTTATCTGCTAATTCCTGTGATGGGCTCCAGTTCCCCATGACAATGATTTGGATTAAGCAATATAGAAAATGAATAAATGTGAGGGGGCACTAGTGAGCACGCGATGGTGTAGGTAGCACAAGCAACATGCTCTGCTTAATTTTGAGTTAAAAGTTCCTTTTTAGGCACCTTATACCAACAAAAACTACAACACTTAGTTCTGAGCCAAGCCCTTCTCGGTACATGTCATTTTCATCGTGACACCTTGGTGCGAATGGCCTACAATCTGCGGAAATTCGAGTTCAACGGACGTGCCGATACATGTAGGCCCCAAGCCTCAGTCTCAAGTGGTTCATTATCGAGGAACAACACACCTGAGCCAGCACGACAAATGGATGCCACAGACCTGAAGACTGAAATCCTCGCGGAGTTGAAGGCAGACATAGCTATGATGCTTAGGTCGGAACTGAAGGCCGCTCTGGTCGAAGATTTTGACAGCATTAAATCCGAACTACAAGCTGTAAAAACTGAGCTAGCAAACAACACTGCGGCGATTCGCTCTGATGTGGAGGCGATGAAGATGACTGTGACACACATGGAGCAGGGACTTTCGTCATGATCAGACGATGTAACTTCGCTACTTACAAAAGTGGGGAAACTCAAGGCAGAAGTCGGCAGTCTGCGGGAGAAATGTCTCGATATGGAATGAAGAATGAGATGTTTCAATATTCGTATAGTGAATGTCTTGGAGACGCCGGGCTCAAGTACACCGGAAACTGTTTCCAAATTATTGAGAGAAGCACTGAAAATAGAGAAAGAAATCCTGATCGATCGGTCTCACAGAGGTCTACAACCGAGGAGCCGAGATGGTAAACCCTGCGTCATCGTGGCAAAAGTCCACTACTATCAGGACTGCGCCGACATTCTCCGCCGTGCCAGGGAGACCAGGCCGCTCTGGTTTAACGGGACCAACATCTCCATCTTCCCGGATTATCCCCCCAACGTCGTGCAGGCCAGATCTGCCTTCAACGAGGCGAGATGATTTTTTCGTGGACAGGATGGCAGTAAATATGGCCTCCTCTATCCAGCAGGGCTCCGGATTACACACAATGGAACTGAGAAACGGTTTCAAAACGCAGGAGAAGCCATGGCCTATGTGAGAAGCAGCATCCTACCGGGCTCTTCCAAAGACTGTAATTCATAATGAATAGGAACAGTTAAATCTTTATAAATTTGGTGCAGTCCGTTATATCACTTAAACATGTAATCTCGACTGTTGCACCCCATAGAACCAATTAGCCTCAGTTTGTTCGGCTGAAGATGGAGAAAAACTCTAAATTATAAAAACTATGTTATCTCTTACTCTTTTATTTTATTGTTCTCAGTAGAAACGACTACTTGATTGATTGGAATGTTGTTGTGTTTTTCCATCACTATCACTCCATTTTTCTGTGAGATGTCTTTTGAGTTTTATCCCAAAAGTCCAAGGTTGCTGATTTATAGAAATACACTTTACAGCAGAGCTTGTTCTTTAGAGCTAGTGTTCCTCATACAAGCACTTAAACGTGTTGACATATTTGTGAGGGTCTTGGGAATCGCCTTGTTCTTTCAGGTGATGATTGGGGATTTACTGTACCCGGATTCACAATCAGTAATTTTTTTCTCTCTTTTTTCTCTTATTTGGTTCATTACTTATGCTTACTTTATACTTACTTTTAAAAGTCCTTTTGTTATTTTCGAGCGTACAGATACAGGCTGACCGAACACTGTTAATCCTCAATCCTAAAACTGTGTCACAGTCAGCTGTGACACAACCTTTGTTAGCTGGAACGTAAAATCCTTAAACCACCCTACTAAATGAAAGAAAGCATTGACGCATCTGAGGAAATTAAAGGTGGGAATTGCCTTTCTTCAGGAGACACACCTCAGAACATTTGACCATTTTAGACTTAGGGGAGGATGGGTTGGGCAATCATTATCACTCTAATTTTCACTCTAAATCTAGAGATGTGGCTATCCTTATTAATAAGAACGTCATGTCAAAAGTTGAAATTGACTCATCAGGGCGTTATATAATTGTGGTGGGCAGACAATACAACACACCAGTTGCTCTAGCTAACGTATATGCACCACATTGGGAGGACAGCTCTTTTTATATAAATTTCTTTACCCATATCCCCAACATGGATACACATTACCTCATCCTTGGCGGGGATATGAATTGTACATAATCACCTACTCTAGACCGTAACTCGCCGAGGACTGCATCTAAATCCAGCGTAGCATCTCAACTGCAGCTTTTTCTTAATACAAATGGTATAGTCGATATCTGGCGCTTTTGAAATCTTACAACTAGAAGCTACTCCTTCTTCTCCCCAGTCCATGGAACATATTCACGCATTGACTGATAAAAATCTTCTTTCACTAATAAAACAATGTGAGTATCAGGCCATAATTATTTCAGACCACGCTCCCCTGTTGATGACTCTATGTATATTAACTTCCCATCCCAATTATCACCCCTGGCGTCTATTGCCTTCGAATGAAGATTTCAATAAATTTATCTCATCTGAAATTACCCCAGGAATGTCCTCTTTGATAGTATGGGAGTCTATGAAGGCTTACTTGCGGGGACAAATAATATCATATGCAAAACAAAGAAAACGCCAGAATAAGAAACTTGAACAGCTTACAAATTATATTCTCAAATTAGACTCTATACTTGCTGTCACCCCATCTGATGATTTAGTCAAACTCCGAATGACTCTTCAAACAGAGTTTAATCTGCTATCAACAAGACACATTGAAAATCTAATAAATAAATCTCAGAGCAAAATATATGAATGCGGTGAAAAGATAGGGGAAATTCTTGCCTGCCAGCTGCATCAGAAAACTGTGAATAGAACCATAACTGAAATAAATGATGAATCTGGTACCAAGCACATAGAAATTTCATTCAGAGCTGTATGATAGTGAATCTCTTGGCAACCACGATTTGTTCAATTCATTTTTCAGAAAAATTATAGCAACACAGCATCAGAGCTGGATAAACCATTTTCTGTACAGGAAGTTATAAATGCAATAAAACTCAAGCTGGAAAATAACCAGGACCTGATGGTTTCCCGAGCGAATTCTTTAAAAAATTTGCACATCAGTTGTCTCCCATTCTGCTCTGTTTTTGAAGAGTCATATATTTCTGGGACTCTCCCACTAACTATGCGTCAACCGACCATTTCCCTTATTCCAAAAAAAGATAAAACCCTCTAGACTGTGGCTCATACCGTCCTATTTCGCTTTTAAATGTGGACTGTAAAATCCTTTCCAAAATGTTAGCCTGCCGTATTGAGGCATTCCAGAAATACTACTTTCCCCTCGACGCCGAGCAAGCGATTGATCGGGTGGAGTGGGATTACCTCTTTTATACTCTTAAACAATTTGGCTTTAATGAAAAATTCATCTCCTGGATTAGAGTTCTATATTCTTCCCCACTTGTGGCTGTCCGAACAAACAACAACCTCTCATCTTATTTTCCCTTCCATTGTGGCACCAGGCAGGGTTGCCCTCTGTCGCTGCTCCTGTTCGCTATTGCGATCGAACCACTGGCTTTAGCGCTACGTGGTGAAGCCAGTATTAAAGGAATACAGAGATATGACTTGGACAATAAGGTGTCCTTATATGCTGACGACATGCTGTTATATCTATCTAATCCTTTTACTAGTCTACCAAATACTCTCCACTTGCTTGAAGAATTCAGCAAAATATCTGGATACAAAATCAACTTACAAAAGTGTGAAAATATGCCCATAAATATAGCAGCTAAGCAGATTGACTTTGGTTTATTCCCGCTTAAAATCAGCTCGCAAAAACTGAAATATTTGGGTATCTGTATAACACATGGATTTAAAGATTTATTTAAAGCTAATTTTTTTGCCTCTACTGACTGAACTAAAGCAAAACATGGAACAATGGAGTCTACTCCCTTTTTCATTAGGCGGCAGAATTAACATAATTAAAATGAATGTTTTGCAAAAGTTTCTTTACATATTTCAGTGCATTCCTCTACAACTGTCCAAGTCTTTTTTCATATCACTGGATAACTTGATATCAGGATTTATATGGAACAAGAAAAGCCCCCGAATACAAAAAGAGGACTTGCAACGGCATTGTAAATATGGAGGATTAGCCCTTCCCAACTTCCAGTTCTATTATTGGGCTGCCAACATTAGGTCTATGCTGTTTTGGAAAGACTCTTCTTCAGATGATACTACCCCTGTGTGGCTACGAATGAAAAACTCCTCTTGCTTTCATACTTCTTTAAGCTCATTACTATCCTCAAAACTTCCCCTTTCTGATTCTTAAACCCAGTCGTGAAACACTCTTTTAAAATTCAGTTCAAACGACGTTTCTCTTTAAAAGATCTGCCCACCTGTGCCCCTATAACAAAAAACCATCAGTTTAGGCCATCAATTATTGACCATGCTTTTCATGAATGGACTGATAGAGGAAAAGCCACAAGAGAAAATTTATTTATTGATAATGTCTTTGCGTCTTTTGATCAATTAAAGCTGAAATATAACATCCCAAATTCTCACCTTTTTAGATTTTTGCAGCTCCGCAGCTTCATATCAACATCATTCACCCACTTCCCCAACAAACCGCCCGACACCCTCCTAAATTCCATTCTGAAGTTTAATTCAACTTCCAAAGAGAATATCGGGAACATATATTCCCTACTAAATAGACACAATTTGAAACCTTCAACATCATTAAAGAGCAACTGGGAAGGGGATTTAGGGTTTGAACTTCCTGACGAGATTTGGAAAAAGGCCTTCGATCGAATACATTCCTCTTCAATCTGCCTGAGACACACTGTCATCAAGTTCAAGGTCATACATCGTCTTCACTGGTCTAAAGATAGACTGGCAAAGTTTTCACCTAGCGTTGACCCCATCTGTGACTGATGCAGGCAAGCACCGGCCACCCTGTCACACATGTTCTGGTCCTGTTTCAAACTAGACAATTTCTGGCAGTCCATATTTAAATCTTTTGTTTTACAAAACCTTTTGAACCCTCTGCTATTACTGCCATATTTGGAATAACTTCACAAGACATTTACCTTAACTACCAGGAACAGAACATGATTGCATTTGCGTCTGTTATTGCTCGCCGATTAATACTTCTTAAGTGGAAGGAGAAATTTCCACCAACTTTCCAAATGTTGTCAACGATCTTATGCATCATTTGGTATTAGAAAAGATTTGTTACTCTACAAGAGGATGCATTCAAAAATTTTATGCTACATGGAAACCTTTTCTAACTTATATAGAGAAGTAAGATATTAACATTGGTGCTCTGTATGACTGATCCTGTACTATGTATAGTTCAAAACTACAAGGACCACTACTAATCACATACTGACCTTTTTTTATTATTATTATTTTTTATTTTTATTATTTATTTTATTTCTTATTTTTGTATTATTTTTTTTATTGCCAATTTACTCAGTTATTATAAGGTTGCCAGTGGTACAGTAATATTGTTACAGGGATGGGGCTCCGTTGGAGCGGGGGTTTGTTGTTTGCATCTGCACTTTTTGTGATAATATGTATCTTTCGATTGATGTATTTTGTATGTATAAATATAAATAAAAAAGACTTGGTGCAAAAAAAGAAAATGAATAAATGTTTTCACCCACTCCTCGATGTTTTTGACAGCAAAACAATCTCATACTCAATATCTGAATAAAGCCGACACATCTTCAAACTTCTGACAACTAACTGTTTTTAAGTGTAAATTGATGCTTGCAGAAAATAAATAGCAGATACCTGCTTTCATGTCATGTCATAACACCAAACAAAGTTGCTAGATTACAGCGACTTCGTCACTATTTTTGCAACACTGATGTGTATGTGTTAGGAATGAGTGGGTGGGGGTACAACTGCGATTGGACATTGACTTGTTAGGGAGAGTTTTCGCTCTGATTGGAAAGGTGAACACACTCAACTGCCTATGAAACATTAAAAAATAAAGTAGCAAAACAAGAATCCCAGTGGACAGAAGGCTGGATTGTCCTGTGCAAGGCAGACAGACCTCTGTACAGTGTTGATGGAGCACTGCTTCCTCCTCCTGAGCTACCAGATGATGGACCAGAATCTTCTCAAAGCCATCCGAAAGTTGTTCTCTGTGGACTGTCCAAATTCCCCCCATCGCTGTATTGTTACCTTAGTGACCACTCAAGCTGCATCCCGGTTACCCTGTATATAACCATCACCTGCCTCTAGACTCCTGCGGGCCATAAACGCCCAATAAGACAGCTTGACAGCATCCCTCACTCCTGGTGTCCACCAACAAGTTCATTTACTTCATGCTGGTCTTTCCCAGGTGGACTTTCATCAGCTTCACCTGTTCAAACAAAAAACAACCATTTTACGTCATGGTAACAGATGTTTGAAAAAATGTCACATGTACAAGAGGAAATCTCTCAGCACAGTTTCGGATGGAGCCTCATTTAAAATAAAAATCAATGTTTCACTGACAGCATGACACAGCGTGTTATCTTGTTCCTTGAGACCAGGCTGGTTTGATGGGAATTCTTCACGGTCTCATGCTTCTTAATCTACCTGCCATATGCTCCAAAACAAAACTGAATGTCAGTGTTAGGAGGATGGTAAAAGAAACAATACACGTTGTAATTTTACTTTACTGTTTTACAGGTGCAAAACTGCCAGGTAAATATAAAACCATGTCAGAGTCTGAACTTAATAAGTTGGGTAACAGAAAACTAAAGCATGTAAAGGAAGCAGCAGGTAATGATTGTGTCTCTAATAACACCAGGATACGCTTGCACAGAAGAGCTCATTTTTAATTCTTAATGGGCTCTGTTGTATCCTACTTGCAGAGATAATAGAGTTCATATTTCATGCTAATTATGGGATGGAAGTAAAACAAGATTCTCTCCTTTCTTTATCTTTCTTTTGGCAAGAAATGGGAGTAATTTCCTTTGTTTATTAATGTTAAATCTTCTGTTATGACGGTACAAGCCGACCAACACTGCTAACAGAATCTTTGTAATGTAGCTATGCACTGGTAACTGTTAATTCAGAGAAAACTCCACAATGCCATGAAGTAATTTTAAAAATCTTTTATTTGTTTTTAAATGTAAACATGGCCTCCCACCACAGTATCCATCCAACCTGCTTCAGTTCTTCTCTCCTGCATGTTCTCTCAGATCATTAGACCTTTCACTATTAGTTGTCCCTAAATCCAAGATGAAATCCAGAGGGGGCCGCTCCTTTTCACTTGTTGGGCCCAAACTGTGAAATCCAAAGTTGGTGCACCTTAGATAGGCTGGGTCTTTTTCCGTTTAAATCCTCTCTTAAGATTAATCTTTTTTCATTGGATTTTAACACAGCCTGAGCTGTTGACTTCTATTTATATTTTATTTTTTACCCTGTTCTATTGTGTTACTGTTATTAGTAACGTTATTGTTTCTTAACTAACGTCTTGTTTAACAATTCTTTGACAGTCTGATGTTTTCTATAGTTTCTATACCTGTTGAGTTGTATTTTGTCCCACTATTAAATGAAGAAACTGTCTTATATCAAATAAACTATGTCTTATATCCCTAAATTATACTTTAGCAAGTTTTTATCTATTGTTATTTTTTAGGTCTCAAATAATTTAAGTGACGTGTCAATTCTCCCATTTCTTTAATAGAAGGGTTTGAATACATTGCATCATCAAACACACACACCCATATATATATATATAATTTACAGTTATTAATAAGAGTATTGCAAATAGATACATTTCTTCCTATCAGGCTATAAATGGACTTCAATGAATTGGTACTATGAAAATAAACCTTCAATGATAAATGGAAACTCTTAGTTCAGGCCATTTTTTAGTTTTATTGTGTAATTAGGATTAAACATTTGTCCCCACATCAAAAACATCTTGACTTTATTCCAGTCATAGAGAACCATTATTTTCTTCTTTTTAGACATACTTTCTGCTTCTGAATGGACATTTCTTTCAATTTAACCTCTCTGACTGATCAAAGATTTGACAGAAAGTGGCTTCACTATCATTTCCATGTGAAATAGATGTATCTTAGCAAAACAGTAGTCATAGTGAAATAGTGACTTTTTTAAATGATGAAAATATGATAAATATTGGATTTTCAAGAATCATTATGAACTTACAGAGTCTCTGATTAAACACTACATTTTTTTGTTTTGATAGTAAACCTGAACGGAATATAAATTCCTGGAAATCTTCTGTAGATCATTTAAAGGCTTAGATGATATAAGCAATAGCACTCGGAGGCATTTGGGCAAACCAGAGTTTTAGGGGTAAATAAAAATAATCGATTGCTACTATTTACCACAAGTTACTAGTTAAATCCATCCTCACATACATGACCAAAACAGGTTTAGAAGCAAATTTCTGAAGAGACATAGATTAGGGTTGAGTCGTTAGGGTTTATTTATATTACTAATACTAATAATCATTAACTGCTATTACTTAAAAGAATATACAATCCTGTCAAGAACGTGTAGCGACTTAAACTGATGCATGTGATGAGACAGACAATAACCAGCGAACAAAGAACTATTAAGCAGCACAAAACTCAGCAGCAGCCATCCAAATTTCTCTTTAATTGGACCTTTTCATAATGTCTATAATTTACAGTAGAGTGGCCCGCAGAACAAAAACCACTTAAAGAAAAAGTAAGGAAGCATTTAAGAGTTTGTCAAAAGACAAACGGAAGACTTCCTATCCATGACAGAGAATGTATTATGGTCCGATTAAATCGAAATTTTGATTTTGTTACTGGGCTGATAGGGTCAAGATAAAGTGGAGACCAATTCCCTCCAATATCATGATCACAGCCAATTAAAAGTTGCCTGAAAAAGGCCGAGTGTCCATGTTCACTGAGCCCTGAAGGAAAAGGATGATGGTTACGGTGTAGTTACAGCGGTAGGATTATAAAATAGCTATGACCAACTCCAAACCTCCCACTGCTTTATAAAATATCCAGTAATGCTTTAGTCCTGCCAAACCAGACGTTTTAATCAAAGACAGAGAGATGGAAACACGTGGAAAGCCTAAAGGGGCAAACTGGGAAGTGAACTCAGGTAGACATGTTTCACTTTATTCAAGAAAATCTTTATATTCCCTTTAAAACACCAGTCACCACCATTATAAAAACCAGTTCCAAAGCCAGCTCCTATATGATCTGTTCCTCTTAAAAAAGCTCTTGCTACAACCATCACTATTTATGAGTCTCAATGCAGACTGCTTTCATTTGTGCTTCCATGATGGTGGAATGAGTTACCAAGTACTATAAGACCAGACGAGTCCCTCTCTGCCTCCAAGAATCTTTTGAAGAGATAATGACTGTGTTTGAAATGGTCTGCCAATTTTATGGTGGGCTTTTACTTCTTTCTGTCTCACATGTCAATTCCTGTCTGCTCTCAAAAGAGGTGACAAAGGTATATAGTAACAGTACTGAAGCATTAAGCTTTCTGGCTTTATATGCATACACACATGTGTGAAACCCAGATTCCAATAAAGTTGGGATGTGGTGTAACACATAAATAAAAACAGAATTCTATGTCACAAATGTTTTTGTCACAAAGAGGACACATCAAAGGAGATGCAGGGAAAGCATTTTTTTACCTTGTGTGAATATCTTTGGGATGAATGGGGAAACGAAGATCAAAACATATTGCTTATTATCGCTCATTGTTGTTTTGGAGCTGTTAGGAGAGCTATGGAAGTGTCACATTGTACTTGAAATGATACAAAACTGTCTACAAGTCTGCACTTTTTTGCATCTGGATAATTCCATTGTATGGTAGCTATCACAGCTGGAATCCACCAATCCTGCTTTTCAGATGTGCTGTCCAAGTCCTAAATGTCATGTGTCACCAGATAGCCAGGGTTATTAGGTTTCTAGGCACTCTGCCGTCATTAATTGAGACCAGGCAACTTTTTTTCTGTAGCTGAACTTCCCAGAATAAGTAGAGCAAATGATTGCATCCATGTGCAGCTTGTCCCCCTGCAGACAGTGAACATGTGTACAGAAGTTACAAAACACGCAATAGCTGATAGTGTAGTGCGTCTTTGATGCAAAAGGCATAATTAACAACGTTGTGGCGAAATATCTAAGGTCAGTGACTCTTTTATTCTGCAAAATCATTTTTTCTGTTCTCCAAGTTATGAGATGGCAAGTTTGAAACGGCTTGTAGGCGGGTCAATTGATGAAATCCTTAGAAAAAATAAATTGGGCCTATATTAGAAACAATTCTGTTTGCCTTCTAATGTTTTCATAAAGTTGTCCCTATCCTCTTTGTGTGGCAGTAAGATTTATTGTTCTGTAGGACAGGCTTTCTCTTTCAACTCACCATGCTGCTAATCACAAAGTGTGCAAAACCCTTTTTAAATATGGTGTTTTCCACATTTTTGCACCTGTCGCCATTTTCACAATCAATTAGTAATTTCTTTGCAAAACTGTAGTTCAACGCTATGAGCAAAGTTCTAGATTAAAGATGCTTTTAGTGTTCAAACTGATTAACTTTATTGTTTTGTTACAAATTTTCACTCATTTTGAATTTAATGCCTGTGTGAGACGATGATTGGTGACTGCTGAGCAACTGAGGTTGTACATCAAGCAAGAACATGAAAGAATTACAACTAGAAAGCTTTGAGTCTTTTAGTTTTCAAATCTATTTGAATGTAGATTAAAATGGGTTTGCAAATCAATGTTTATGTTTTACACAGCTATATACCCAATGATTACTGGGACTCTATCTAATCGGAACCCTCGCTTGGAATAAGTGATATAAATAATGTATGCATGCATGTATGTAAAACTTTAATTGAAGTGAACTGAGCAATTGCATAATCTGATCTTCATTGAACATGTTCAATTCACTTTGAATTATATTTTTTTCATGAATCTCCAGAGCTTGTGCTGCAAGGTTTTCACATTTTTTCATAAATCACAAGTACAGTCCATTGAGATGAGTCTGTGTGACCCTAATTACATTAAACATTTTCAGACAACTGCCTGCTTGCATCAAATATGTAGACAGTAACAAATAAAAAAATCAAATCTTTTTTGTTTTCTCTATGCAAAGCTAAAGGTAATATGTAGCATGCTGGCTCGATCATACAAGAAATGATCATCTTTTTTAATAAAAATCACCTGTAAACCCCAAACACACGGCTGCATGTGAGAACAAAAGTAAGCCAATACAGTTTTGGACCATCTGACACAAACAGCATTTTTATAGACCCCACAAGCACACACAAACATAATGCTCGTCTGTGCATTGCATATATCACCACCCACATAAGCCCCCATCCGCTTTGCAGCCACTGCTGTCACATTGCATTTTCCTTTGTGTCATTTTGGCCAAACCTTCATCTCCAGTGGGGACAAAATGAAGTCTCCTTGAGAGAGTGTACCCTACAAGGTGAGAGCACCTGTCTCTACTTTCAAAAGCCAGGAAAAAAAGTGTGTGGGGGAGGGGGGAGGTGGGTGAAAAAAACCCCACTGACTCCATTTTACATTTTCTCTGGGCTCATTTTCTCAAGAGCTCTTCATCCATTTGCCAGCAGAGTGCATTCAGTCTAGTTAAATAAGCCATGAGTCATCTACTGCACTCAGCAAGGAAATGGTGCAATCTGTTTCACTGACACTGTGCTGAGGTGGAAGGTGATTTTGGCTGTTGAGCCCAAAAGAATTATGATTAATGAACATACAACACAGAGGACCAGATTTGCTATTTGGTTGGACCTGCTTAAGCTTTGATTCCAGATTAATTCTCTGTGGCATTCTCAATAAGTTTCTGCAACATTACAGCATTCCAGTGTTGCATTGATTTTTTTTTTTTTTTTTT
The DNA here is from genome assembly GCA_037177515.1 of Pseudomugil tenellus. NCBI lineage: Eukaryota > Metazoa > Chordata > Actinopteri > Atheriniformes > Pseudomugilidae > Pseudomugil > Pseudomugil tenellus. The sequence continues at coordinate 756,997 of JBAMHX010000008.1, read as the reverse complement.
TTTTTTTTTGATGATGGAGTATCCAACCATTGTACAAAGCCTTCTCCAGCACATCCAAAAGATGGGAATGAGCTTCAGGTCTGGCAACTCTGTGGAAGCCAATCCAAGTATTAAAAAGATACTTCCTGTTCTGTTTACCACTCTTTCACAATCTGAGCTCCATGAATCCTGGTCATCTTGGAATATGGCTTTGCCTGCAGGAGAAAATGGAGTAACTCCCCATCCGGTATCTTTAGGTATTAGCGGACCTCATTTTTTGGACACAATGTTGCTGAAGCGAAACCTGATCTTAGACCTGAACATAGACCATACTGCAGCAAAACCAGATCACAGACTGTCCTAGGGGAAAAGCGGAGGGGGGATTTAGGGAAATATTTTTTATAGAAAAAACGTCCACAACAGTGGTAAAACAGTATGACAGGCTATGAAAATTGTTGTTTTTCATGTAAGTTTCAGTTAGGTTGTATAACCAAGGCAGTAGGAATTAATAACAGTCTGCTCTCACTAAACATTTAAGCATTTTTGTCTCTTGTCTATTGGTGCCTCAGTAGCAGCGTGACTGCTTCAACCACGTCACCGCAAATCTGTGGGCACATGGGAACATTTGGCCCATTTACAGAGAAAGCAGATTGTTCAGTGTGGACACATTCATTCTGTTTCTGGCACTGGGAAGAATGTTGTTCATTACACTACAACCTTGTTCACACTCAGCTGTGGACACTCGGAGCGTGGAGACAGCAGTGAGAACTTCTCTGAGATGGTGACATTTAAACTGATGAAACTAGAGTATAGAACTGATTGTTGCCTGATGTGTAAGAATTTTGTGGATGGGGGGGGGGGGTTTCTCATCACTATAGAGGATGCATCAATCTTTATCAGAGGACCAGTTTGATGGATTAAATGTGGTGGTGGTGGAAATTATGCAGTTATCATCCATTGTGGGCTCAATGTTATCAGCCATGCAGGCATCCAGGCAGAGAGGCGCGTAGTTCTGAACTGCAAAAAGATTTAGGTTCAGTTTTCAGAAAACTTCAGTTGAGGAGAGTTGCTTTCCGTGAAGAAGAGATGAGTTCACCTTTCAGCAGAGTTGACTGAGAAGACATGAGATGAACAGAGAACAATGCTGGTCATGCTCGACAGAGCAAATGGCAGCTTCAACTGAGAAATCCATACAATGAAGTTTATCTCTCTTGTAACTGAGTTTTGAGCCTCCAACGGAAGTATTTGATTTTTCCACAATTTAAGCTTTTAAGTCACTCGGCATAGAACTTTTCCTTTTTGTACCCTTCCTGTGCCTTTCCACCATCTTCGGCCATGAAGAATTCTTCCATGACCACCACAACTCCATCGATTCAGGAGACAGAGAGCTTGGGTTTCCAAACCCAGACTGCGAACCGCCAGGAAAAGCAAAAACGATTCAGACCGGGTCAGCGTCAACAACTAATCTTGGAGCAGCAAAGTCCACAGGTCGTAATCATGCGGTTCTGATGGAACCATTCCTCATTAACGGAAGTCTCTCTCTAATGATGATGATGGGTGGCTGAGTTATGAATCTTCTTTAGGCCTTAGTTGGTTCCTAATTTTATTTAGACATAAAAAACGTCACAGTTTATTTAATTTATGCTGAATTCTCAACACAGCTTTACCTTCCTTCACCATAGAAATTCAGGTGAAACACCATATTTACACATCATGGTTTATGTTTGTCTTGTTTATTTAGATTTTCTTATTATTTTGTTTTTATTGTATTACTCATATTTAGCACATGTATAGACTTTACACTAGATTAATAAATATTCACTTTGTCATCTCGGCGTTGTCTGTCTTGATTTCCTCTGGCCATGATTCAGGTCAATTCAAACAAGAACTTATAAAAATAGCGTCTAAGGCTGATTGATTTATTAAGACTGATTAATTATTCAATTATTCTTTGATTGAGTCATTAACTCATTTCATAGGTTTCCTTTTATGCCTTTAGTTGCCTAAGGTAAGCTAGAAAATGAAAGATGGTGTCCCGAGGGAAATATTTCTTATTTAATAATGTTAATTTTTCATATTAATATAAATTTATGACATATTACCACAACAAATACTTTGTGTGGTATGTTCAGTCCACTGAAAGCCTTGTCATTGTACAAGTGGAAATGTTCTTATTTTAATTGTTGAACATCCTGAGTTCTGATACAGTTTTTTCCCCAGTTTGATCACATCAATGCAACCATCACCACCATTCAGGATGTTTTTGCAATTACATTTCTTCCTGAAAAACATGGTTCGTTACTCTCCTTCAAAATATTTACAATGCATTGGAAATTTCTGAACTCAGTTTTAGTATTTTTAAAATCTTGTTTGCTGTTTTCTTTCCTTGATGCCAATTATGAAACCATTATAAAAACACAGTCTTTTGCAAGACTTTACAATGTGTCTTTACACATGGTTACATAAAAATGAGATGCTACACACTACACATCATCCACATGATCATAAGACATCATGCTTGTCTGGGTAGGAGACTTTGACAAATATTAAAAGGAGCTGGTAACAATTGTTTTAATGAATTGTACCTCAAAAGCTAATTCAGTGTCATGGATGCTGGTATCCTTTAAACATTAATGTTTGTCCTACAACCACTGTGTAGTTATTGTAGATAAACTGTCTGTTTTTGTTATATTACACTCACATTAGTGGTGTGTCAGGCAATGTATTTATTTATAGAAAAAATTAATTTCTTTAAACCCCAATAGCATTAAGGTAATGTTTTTTTAAGATAATATTTAAAAGCAATAATAAGGTCATTTTCCAACAGAGAGAAATCCACCTCACAAGTGGAAGAAAATCAAGACTGTTCCCAGTTTCCCCGCAGTGCATGTGGAGTGGATGGAATGATCTGGAAGAAAACCCCCCAGGAGTTACTTGTTAGATGTTCTTTTATTTTTCCTCATCTTGTCTGTTTCTCTTTCCCTCCACCAAGCTTTAAGACAATTACATATATTATGAAGTCCAAACAGAGATCACATCTCCAGGATTTCAGTAACAGGGGCAAATTTCTTTTAGAAAAATAAAAAGCAAATTGATTTTTTAATCCATTTAAAGACAGCAGACCTTGACATGCTTGTGATTTCACATTTATTTAAGAAATTCAGTTGTGTTGTCTCACCAAAGAGAAACCTTTGAGCAACAGATGAAAAGAACTTTAAATTAACTATAAATGATACAAGATATTGTCTGAGATTTTTAGCTAAAAAAGTATCATTTCTGGTGTGAGAGTCAGGATTACATGAAAGTGAAACCGTTTCCAAACATCAGGCGAATAGAGCTGACTGAGATTGATTAACTCTAACTGGCCTGTCTGTGTTATATATGTGCAAATAATCTAAACAGTTCAAATATTCATGGTGAAGTTCTTTTATTTGTAAAAATATAAGTACTATAGGGAGGAGTGAGTCCAGGTTCCCCTTAAAGATAAAACTGATTAGCTTGTACCTTGGGTTGTTGCTTGTAACAGTGGTTCTACTTGTGAATCATGAATCGTTCAGTATCTCGAGTATTCTTTTACCCACTAGTGAGTCACGATTCCTTGTCCCCAATGACTCTTTCACTGACTCATCCCTTGCTGGATGTTCGCTTTCATGTTGCTTCAGATGTTTTGTACTGGTGGATGGTCTGGACTGCAGGTAAACAAGTCCTCCTGTGCCACCATTCTGGTGTGATGGATGCAGGATGTGGTTCAACATCGTCTTGCTGAAATCTGCAAGGTCTTTCCTGAAAGAGATGTCGTCTGGATGGGAGCAGATGTTGCTCTAAAACCTTCATGTATTTTTAAGCATTGATGGAGCTTAATAGATGTGGAAGCTGCTCACGTCATAGAAACTAATACCCCCCGATACGATCAAAGATGCAGCGTTTCTACTGTCCACTGATAACACGCTGGATGCTCCCTTTCTTCTTTAGTCTGCACGCTGTTCATGCTGGTTGATATTTTACATTATCAACCAGGTTTTCCACTTTGCCTCAGACCATATAAATGAGTTTTAATCCAGAGATGTTAGTGTTTCTGCATCCTCTTCACTTATGGTTTCTATTTGTATGATGTTTTAACCTCCGTTTGTAGATTTCAGGGTAAACTGAGTTCACATGTTCACTAATAATCTAACTCCTGTATGGGCTCAGAGCTCTTTGAATATATTAGCTGGATGTGTACTACAAAATAGTAAAAACACTGCTTGTGGTCTCTCTCCCTCTTTGCTTATCCTAGAATAATTAGGGAACCTTTACACAGTTAACCTCAGTATCATACCCAGAAAAGGAATAAGCATTCAACAACTGGAATTTTCACAGTTATTTTAATTCGAAAGAACTACTCTGTATCACCTTTCCAATTTGAAATTAAAAACAAGCACAAACTAAGTCAAGTGGACCCTTTCACCAAACACATTTATGTAAAGCTGGCATATGAATTTGCAAATATATAGTAGGAGGGGGCTGCACAGTACCGCGGTGGTTAGCGTTACTGCGTCGCGCCGAGAAAATTGCTGGTATAAGCCTCGGCTCAGGCAGTGGCCTTTCTGTGTGGAGTTTTCATCTTCTCCCCGTGTTAGTGTGGGTTCTCTCCAGGTACTCCGACCACCTTCCCCCATCCAAATAATGGATGTTAAGTAGATTGGACATTCTAAATTGTGTGTGTGTTTGGTTGTTTGTCTGCTTGTTAGTCTGTCTGTGTTGCTCTGTGATGGACTGGTGACCTGTCCTAGTATTAGGACTTTCCTTGAAACAAAACACCTGACACACATCAGACTTAATTAGAAGACTTGTGCAGAACTTCACACCAACCTCTGAACAAGTCTGCTAATTACCCACTAATTTGATTCAGGTATGTTTCAGCAGAGAAAAAACACGTGTAGGACTCCAGCACTCGAGGACTGGAGTTGGCCCCCCCAGGTTCAGGGTGTACCCTGCCTCTCACCCGATGACTGCCGGGATAGACTTCAGCTAGCTGCGACCCTGAATTGGATGAAGCGGTGAACAAAATGGGTGGAAGGAGAGAGAAAAATAAACAAAAGTTGCAGGCCTTAAGTGTTCAAAACGGTGGTTAGAAGCAACAAAATCAATTCAGTTACAACTAATTGTTGACGAAACTCTCTTTGCAACTGGTACTAGAGAAGAAGTTGGAAATGATGGATGGTGGCCTCAAGAGAGGCTTGCTTCATGTAGACTTTGCTCACCAAAATTAATCTTTATCAGGTTGGCTGCTTGATTTCCCAGGCGTCCATGTTGAAAGCATTGAATATTGCCAAATAATGCTAAGTTAGCTTCTGGTGGCCAACAGCCCCTACACTGGACTAGTGTTGGCTAACATGCGCACTGCAGCCAACACTTGAACAACTGTGTATTAACTTCTAGTAGAAGTTGCTTTAGCTGTCCAAAACATCTGTGGTCAGTGTCTTACACATGACTGATGAGAACAAACTCCAAAACACCAACTATAATTAATACATAGAAACTTTAAGAAAAACACTGACCTTTTTTATGCTTCCAAACAAATTCATCTCTCCATTTCCTGTTCATTCTGTTCAACAATCACCAAAAGTATGGAGAGAAAATGGATTCAATATGATTTGCAAGCTGTGTAAACTGATTTGTGTGTAACTCTGAGTACTTGTGCATGAAACATATAGTTTGTAAACCGTATACAGGGTATATACAAGCATCCCAAAGTTCAGTTCAATACCTTTTTAAGACTTTTTAAAGACCTCCCAAAAAAAAAAACTTTAAGTGAAGTTAAGTAATTGTAGTCAGCAATAAACAACAGTCAGCAAGTAACACTCATAAGCTACCAGCAACTAATGAGAATAGCTTGATGAAAATATAAATAGTAAATGACTGCAGTAAAATTTTTTCTAAAGCCTTAGTTTTGATGTTATTTTAATCTTAAATTTATAAGTGTGACCTTTTGATAAATGTGTCAGATGGGATTCCAGCGCCATCACTGGTTGCAGCTGCTTGCTTCCTGTTGCTCCCACATCTGGATTTATACCTGCACAGCTTCTGTGTGAGGTCACCACATCATCTCTTTTATGTTCTGCATAGGTGCACGGAGGCCTTACATGCACCTTTTCCAGACCGGACTTGACCTCTGCTTGCAACACAGTTGTTCAGACGTACTTCCTCGTGATTGGTTGGTTAATGATGACATGTTTCCTTTTTGTTCTTGCTGAATTTGTGGGGTAACTTCAAAAGAGAATCTTCAGCATGATGCTGTAACGCTACACTCAAGTGCGAGAGGACATCGTAAGTTACGGCTCCTCTCTAAAGAGACACTTTGTATTAATCCAGTTTAAGGTGTGTGATCTCTCACATCTTGTTTTCTGTGCGAAAGACCTCGACTTCTTCCCTGTACACGATGAGATTTTTCTTTGTACAGTGGTCTGTTACAGCTGATTTTAGGTCCTTTTTCTGCCTTTGCTTTTCCTGCTTTTGTTGTTTTTTTCTCTCTTCCAACAGCAAAAATCATCTCATTGACAAAATATCCTGCTTGTCATGTTAGTAAATTTGCAGAGAAGAACATTGGGCTGTACAGACACATTCTTGAACCCTTTTTCACTCAGAAAAAAATAGCTGAATATAATACAGTCAGACTCAGTTTGCGTCTTTTTTGCTGTAAGGAATAACCTCTAACTATAATAAGGAGGGATGATAAGCTTTTTACTGCAGAATGAACTGGTGAAATGTGAGGTGAGCAAAAGCCAGAAGAAGCCACCAAACAGCAGTTTGGGTCAAACTAACTCCAGTCTGTGTGATGCTTATTTGACTGATTGATTAATTGATGTTACATCAGTTTTCCCTACACACAAAAAATAGAAAAAAAATCATTTTCATTTACCTGTCCAGCATCATGACAGCAGAAAGATGGTGTGGTTCAGTGTTGTGCTGAACAAAATTAATCTGCCAAGAGGAGCCTTCTGAGTCAAGTCTCAAGAAAATGTGCAACTCGAGTCGCAGACTCCATTCCCCATCTCTACACTATGAACCAAATTAGTCTGTAACATAGATAGGGCCGAATTTACTAAGACCTCATTTTGTGTGATTAGCCAGGAGTTTAATTATTGCAGGTACGCATGACTCCTTCTTGTGTCTGTCTCCAAATCTGCGTTGAGTTCCTCCAACACTCCAAAACAGCAAGGCTGGATAGGCGATATGTTTTAATAATTAGATCTTCTCTCATTCCAAACATGTTAACACGAGGAGGAAATATGAGTTCTCTCCATCGTCTTTGATTATTTCTATGTCTTCGTATTGCAACAATCACTGCAGTCATGTGTGCGTAATTATGCATTGCCCCCGTTTGTACGTCCTTTTTGAAACGTGCTAAATATAGACGCAGTTTCTACCAACAAAATTACTTTCAGGTTTGATAAATTGCTTTTCGTGTGCTAAACTCATATATTTACATGTTCTCCACCCATTCCACACAAAATTGCGTGTGAACGCCCCAACTTACATATTCATTGAGGCAAACGTACTAACTCGAGGAGGACGCGCAATTTTGCACCTTTAGAAGACACAAACCCTTTTACTCACTGTTAGTAGATCAATTTGTACTTTTTTTAGCATGTGCAATGGGTTTGCACGTGTTTTAGTACACGCAAACCTTTAATAAATCTGGCCCATAGTCTTTCAGATCTGTTATACGAAAATATATTATTGACCTTATGTCCTTTTTTTTACTTTGTCCTCCATTGCAACATTCAAACTTATTGTTTGAATTAGCTCATGTCTGTAGTGGAGTATCCATCTGTACGACTCTGAACAGATGCTCAACAGGAATGAGAGACGTATGGAAACTGTCATTCATATATTCATCCCCTGATCTAACCAACAACAAGAGTTCATCAGTATCATATCATTAAGGAGAGAAAGACTGCCTGGAGGGACGTGACAGTAGGGATGTACTTGAGAATGCAGCCCTCACATTTACTGCACTGTGTTAATGCAGGCTACAGCTTTTCTTCAATGAGAAGCATTCATGCATTTTTTCAATGGAAGCTTCACACTGAGCATTCAAAAGCTCAGACGCTTTCAGTTTCATGAAGCTTCCTGCAAATTGCTCCACTAACATCATTGCTAACATCGTATCTGTACTCTGGTATTACCAGCAAACAGCATCTGGTTGTGCAAGGCTGTTTAATTAAGAACATTGCAACAATCCAATTGATGATTAATCACTCCTTTTAAATTTTTTTATGATCATTACATGAGATTTTATAATGATTCTTATTTTTTACCATTACTATTAATTTTTAATGATATTTATTATTTAATCATTATATGATTTCATGATATCTCTCTTTTCCACAACTTCTCTCTCTTCTCTCAGTGAGATCAGGTTAAACTTGAATGCTGATATTTCAAGCCTGTTAACCGATTAAATGATTGATTACACCATTTAAGTCGGTTTCATTTTTAATCACTCCTCCAATAATGTGTTTAATGGTCCTGGACCTGATCAGGATGCCTCTTAAATAAGGTGGGAAGTTAAAGAGAGAAAGGGTAGACCCTGTTTTTGTCATTCACCAATTTATAATTCCACGGAAACAAACCAGCACCAGGTGCTCAGAGGTTCTGACCAATCGCAAACATGGACCAACCCAGAGCAGCGTATTTTACCATGTAGAACCAGACTATCACTCTCAACAAATACAAGGAATTTAAAAATATAATTCAGGCTAAAACCAACACTGTTGCTGCAGCAAAAGCAGAAAGGATTGCTGGCAGAAAAAAAGCGACTCAGTTAATGTGGAAGTTTGTCAGATCATCTTATATTAATTAACAGAACGATATAAACTGACAGCATTCAGATCACTGTATTACAGCACCAACATATCTGGGAATGCTTTATCTGCGTCATATTTCCCAGATGTTTAAAAGCATTATATATA
>JBAMHX010000008.1:728947-741008 GCA_037177515.1 Pseudomugil tenellus | reverse complement strand
TATATATATGCACAAAAAGTCACTGCCTCTTATTCGATGAAAAACACTCCTAAAGCAAAAGATTATGAGGGGAGAGAATGTTTTTTATTGTCATAAGCCTGGTCACCATATTTCTGATGACAAAGGAAAAGAAAAAACCAGAACAGACCCAGTCCAACTAAAGGTGTAGGATTCATCCAGACACAGACCCACTGCAGAGACGGGAAAACAGTTAAGTCCAAAAAATTTGCATTTAATGGGTCAGCCTCTTTAACAGGGAAAACAGGAGATGAAGTCCCAGTCCGCATCCCGGTGGCTCCCAGACCCTACACCCCTCCAAGTCTCAATGTTATTGCCAACAAGAGCCCTGAAGTCCCCAATGAGGATGAGATAGTCCCCAGCAGGAGCGCTTTTCATGGACTCCAAGAAGGGTGGGTACTCTGAACTGCCGTTCGTTGCATAAGCACAAGCGACAGTCAGGACCCATCCCCCCACCCGAAGGCAGAGGGAGGCTACCCTCTCGTCCACTGGGGTGAACCCCAATATACAGGCACTAAGCTGGAGGCCAATCAGTATGCCCACACCTGCTCTGTGTCTCTCACTAGAAGCAACTCCAGAGTGGAAGAAAGTCCAACTCTTACTGGTTTCAGAGCCCAAGCTATGTGTTGAGGTGAGTCCAACTATATCTAGCCAGAACCGTTTAACCTTTGTTCACAAGCTCAGGCTCTCACCCACCAGAGAGGTGACATTCTATATGGAGAGAAAATGGACTCAGTATGATTTGCAAGCTGTGTAAACTGATTTGTGTGTAACTTTGAGTATTTGTACATGTAACATATAACCAAAGAACCACTTACTCCTTCTAACGGCCATTTATTTAATCCATCTTATTACATTTGCACACCTTATAAATTCCTATTTATCAATATAAGACATATGAAATACAGAAAAGTTGATATAGATCTATGCTGAGCTATTAATTTTTTCATAGAAAAGAATGAGTTTAAACTATAGACTAACTGAAATTCAGATGTCCCAGCTTTCTAATGGGCATTAATTGCACCATCTACGCGCAAATTTGTGAAACCTGCCAGTGTGAAAATAGTCTCAAAACCCCTCGAGCAAAAACACAATGAGACACAGGTGAAATGGGTAATCTAAATAAAACCAGGTGAACTAAAGAACAGGAAATTGAATTATACAGGAAACGCAAGGAAAAGTACCAAATAAAACAAGAACCCAGAATTAAGGACTACACAAACAACTCTAATTATGAGTGTCCCTCTGCAAGGACAAGGGTGCTGGAGACACACAAGGTGCTAGGAATCACTGGCTTCACCCTCTCCAACCACAGCTGCAGCACTGCAAACTCTGCAGGGACACACAGGAGCTACAATATTCTAACAGAAAATAAAATGGAGTCTGAAATGCTTCATTTGTGTTTGTTCATTTTTATTTTATAATCTGAAACAAAGAAATAAATCACCTGAAGAATCACCTGGTGCTTCTGGCGTATTTCGTTCCAGCATATCTGTGAACTTTTCAGTTTTCCCCTCCAATGAGAGTGAGTAGCAGTGAGGTTCCTCCATGGCGCACACACTCCTCTTGTGGACAGTGGTGTGTTTTTTCCCTCCGCTTTAATATCTGACCACTTCGTTTCACTTTCTGGAACTGTCCAGTCATCTATAATGAGACACTTTAACAGCACCTGTCACCTGCTGGCACAGGTGATGTTCACCCATGTCCACCAAATAAAATATTTTTACATTTTATTACATTTTCTATTAGAATTTTGACCTCATATTCCAGAAACTTTTTCCCCTGCTGAGCCGTCATGGAAATTACATGGATTAATATTTATTAGCAGAGTTTACCTGACCATTTATATCCAACATGTAGGGGTGTCAAGATAATTACTCTTGTCTGCCAAATTTACGGTTGATCCTGATTTATAAACAAAAATAGGCTTGGGACTGTTTTTTTAAATGAGGAGGAATGGGAGCCAGACTGGAAATCAGTCCACTTGGCCTGTTCTCGTTGCAGCTTCATGGCTGAGATTTTAATACCATGTTACAAGGGTACGGTCTCTTGTGCTGAGGAAACGCACATGATTTGTAAGCAGAATGAATTTCTTTACATGTTCTTAGACAGACTGGACCAGAGATCCTCAATCCCCTGTCCCTGCTCGAACATATCTGGCTCAGAATAGAACTATACTTATCTGATAAGCACACATTGATCAGGTGTGTTCCAGCAGGGACAAGTGGAAAACCTGCAGGATACCGGCCCAGGCCCTCAAGGACCAGGATTGAGGATCCCTGGATTGGACAAACTTCTTGGTGGATGTTAGGGGTCTAGGAGTGTTTTTTTCTTAAGTACACAGAATCGTGAAGAATGATGAAAATACATATTTTTTATACAAGAAACACTATTTAATTTTTTCAAAATATCTCTAAGTGAACCCAAGAGTAGAATAAATTAATTACAGAGAAAGTAAAAGTAAGTTTTGCAGCTGTTCAGTCTATGCATCTCTTATTTAAATGTTATACATCATTAAACTATTATAATGAGGATCCACCATTAGCTATAGTCTGCTACACACTTGATATAAAATGATACTGAAAAAAAACTTAATAGTCTATTTTTCATAAAATTGCATGCATCCACCTCCTGCTGTTTTAATAACGTCAGGCCACAGGGGCACCAGTTAAGGTAGAGAAGTTAAGACTTTCCTTGTCAACTTTTTCAGCTTCTCCTGACAAATCCCATTACATTCTCTGGTCAGCCAAAAGATGTAAACCCAACGCATCCCAAGTCTTCCATAGGACCTCCTCTTGCTGGGATGTGCTCTGAATTTCTCTACAGAGGGGCATCCAGAATGTATCCTGACAAAACTTCCTACCATGTCTCGAAGGACAATCCCAGACGATTCCCTGCTGCATTACTGACTCAGATCAATGGGTAATTAGCAGACTTGTCTCAAGTTTGATGACAAGCTGTGCACAAGTATCATAATTATGGCAGATGTGTGTCAGTTGTGTTGCAACAGGAAACTTCACAACACTTTCAGGGCTATTTGAGAATCAGAGTTGCCTACCCCTGCTGTAGGAAATCTTTAGGCCACTTATTGCTGGGTTTCATCTGACATAGCATTAACGTCATGAAATTCAGATGGGGGTTAGGAAGTAAACAAAGTTGCACAAAACCCAGTTTCCCTCTATTAACTCTGTCAAAATGCCATTCAATCCTTTTACGTATTTGCTTACATCCAATGTGCTGTGTTTTAAAGCGGAGCAAAGCACTTCCTGCAACTCACTTTCATGCATCGTCTGGGTCTTGTGATGTACAGGTCATTTATTAATGATTTTGTACTTTGTATCACTACCCACAGCTCATGACCATAGGGCAGCTGTAGCTCAGGTGGAAGAACAGTCGTCTTTCAACCAGAGAGTTGTGAGATCGATTCCACGCTTTGCCTGACTACATGTCGAAGTGTCCTTGGGCGAGATACTGAACCCTAAGCTGCCCCCCAATGTGCCTATCGGGGTGTGAGTGTGTGTGTGAATGTATACTATGTGGTGTAAAGCGCTTTGAGCGGTCAACATGACTGGAAAAGCGCTGTATAAGAACAAGTCCATTTAACATGAGTGTAGAAACATTGCCTATTAAACTGAGAGATCATATTTTGGTTCACCTACTTTGTCACCGTGCCAGAAATATTCCCCAGTGAACTTCAAGTCCATTCCTTCTACATGTGTGACCCTGAGATGCTTGAACTCTTCTACCTGTCATTTGATGTGGAATTTCATTTAAATAACATATTCAATTAAATTTCTACACAAAAGTAATCAGCACCGCAGCAGATTGAGAATACGGCATGGTTCTAGTTTGTGTTTAATCAAACTCAAAAACAACTACAAGTCAACATTAAATAACTACAGGTTCAATGTATGTTCCCATTAGACAATGTCTTACATATTTCAGCAAACAATGCTTAATGCATACTGTGTCTATTACAACAGCAAGCTTTTATTTTCAGCTTCATTCACGCTTGATAGCTTCCAAGACTTCAAGCAACACTCTTGTGTTTCAATATATCATCTAATGGGACCCCTGCATCTCTTGGTTAATAATGGACAACTTCTGTTATCCACCACAGCAAAATATGAGAGCTGCATCTAATGATAGAAATCTCAGGATGAAGTTGTCATTGTCATCAGAGCTGATCAGTACTGAAACCTGTAGTCTGGATTTGAACCACAATTTATGAACAGCTGGAATACTACATTGGAACAGGACAACATTCTTTTCTCAGAGATCCAGCAACTGTTGTCATCACTTCCTGGAGTTTTATGGATTGTTGTTAAAAGAGGAGATGCTACACAGTACCCAGTACCCCTACATTTACACAAAACATGCATATATGAGCATACATAAAAGATTTAAGTGAAAAATATTTTAAGTGAAAAATATATCCAGTATTTTTAATAAACAATAGCAAAATTCTGAGTTTTACAACAAATTAGAAAGTGAAGTGAGTAAGAAGGGTTTTAAAAGTAAGAGAAAATCCTCCCAGCAAGTGGAAAATCATGAAACAATGCTACATGGCAATTTTCTGTGTGATTTGCAGGTATTTCCATTGGATGGTGTTTAGTGGAAGAGTCGGAGTTCTTATACACTTGTAGTTTGTCAAAATTTTAAAAGCATTACTTTCATTTTGCCAAAATCTTTAATGCAAAACGCAACTCTCCTCACAGCATCCTATCCTATGAGGTACAACTCATAAATTTAAGGTTAGAATGCATTATGTATTATTATCCTTCCATGTACATATTTCTGTCTCCCATTGCATATTAAACATTGAGATAATTTCATCATGTGTTTATATACATTTCATACAAGTGTTTTTATCCAATAAATAAAATCATTATTGGGTTTAAGCTAACAATCCCCTTAGGACAAGTACAAAATAGTTTACATTCTTTTTTTTTTACACAAGTTAATTGAACATTAACCAGTGAAGCAGAATATCTGTACAGCTGGGCCTATAAACTTAATCTACAGCTTAAATCCAATCCCTCCTATTCTTAAAGGTGGAGTAAGTTGAGGCACATTCCCTGGGTGTTTCATTTCTGCTCAGCTTTTTTTCTTTGCAGTATTTCTTCTCTCTCTTTTAAATGACAGCTTGTGATTGACTGGAGAGTATTGCTCTTCAGCCAAAGTCTGTCATAGATAAAGAATTAAGACAAGAAACAATTGTCTCCCTCACTCTTATCTGTCCAAGCAAACATTTCTCCTGTACAGGCATCCCACGGAGTTGGTCGGCTAGAGACCGATAGCAACATAATTTATGAGCTGGAAAAAAAAAACAATTATCCATTAGAAGAAAACAGTATGTGGAACTTTATATAAAAAGAAGCGCCATTACTAACAGAGCAAAATATCAGTTTACAAGTTTCATCTAACATGTAGCTCAACAAATCAGTTCAGTTTGCACAAAAGTGCAGAAATTATTTTAGTCGTGCATTTTTATGCAAAGATTCAAAGCACATCACAGCCAGCCAGTCCATGTGAAGCCCATTAGAGCTAGATTTGTGCTTCAGATAAGTGTCCAATGTGTGTTTGTCTTCTATTTCGGTCTCACCTGTGTTTTCCCAAATAGGTCACCAGTTCATTCTGACTGGGTTGCAGCTGGAAACTAACTTGGGCCCCATTCAGGCATCCCACATGGACTTTTAAAAGTATTCAATCTTCTTAAATACAATAATTGACTAATTCAGATTTAATACCTGATTAAAAACTGCTTTAACAAAAATAAATGAAATGCTTAAATGGCTGTAATTTAGTTTAAATAAACAAAATCTTCAAACAAAAAAAAGATAAATTAAAAATTACATGTAATATTTAATATTTCAAAACAATAATCAAGAAACATTTAATGTAAGAGAGGAGATTAAAATGAGTTTTGAAGCAGTGATTTAGGTAAAACCAGAAATAAAATCCTTGAACACACCAGAAAATCATAAAACATGGACTAAACCATTGATAAAAAAAAAAAAAAACATGTCAAGGTGCATTTTTAGTAAATTAAACAAATAAAAGGTTCAAGTTTTTTTTAAAGGTAATACATGTTCAGATGTAAGATTATTGGTGCTCTAGTATTAAAGAGTTAAAAGTTATCAGAATAATTTAACTTAGTCAGTGAAATCTAAAATATACATTATAGATTTTCCATTGGTATAGTTATTACATATTCACTTTGTTATTCTTTCTCAACTTTTGAAATGAATAACATTAATTATAAAGTTGTTTTCTGATACTTTAGCTACTCCCATGTAAGCAGCATGTGTTGATGAAACATAGGAAGAAAAGAGTCCTGTTGCCACCCACTTGACCCAGCTGCCCTGTAGTCGATGCATCCACTAGTTTGACAGACAGCTCATGGAAGAGTGACTGGATGGCTGCAAGGACGAGGATTGATGGGAGGAGAACAGGGAGAAAGTGATGGATATACCCACCATCCACCCCTCTGTTTTAGACATAAGGAAAGAGTAATGTGCACACATCTATCACCTGAGGAGAAGGAAGAAAGAGGGGAGAAACCGTGCACATGGGCAGGCCCATCTATCCCTGGCTGGTTATTTCTTAACCCGCAGATGGGACAGAGATGGCATAATTTAAAACACCTTATCTCCTGATTACCTTTCTGACAACATAAAGAGCTTGGAAGTCCTATGTCATGTCTTCTGCTGTCCCTCATCCAGTCAAACAAGAAACCAGAGGTAGAAATGCATCCACATGCATCTTAGCAGGGTCATTTTGATGGGTGTGTAAAAACATAGTGACACTAGAAAGGTCTATCCACAGTCAAACACTGCAAAACCCCTTAAAATCCAAGAAATGTTTTTTTTTTTAAATGAAAACGGAAAATACCATTCTATATTTAGTTTCAGTAATGGGAAGGACATCGAAGCCCACTGGTGAGGTGCCTTTCAAAATAAAGCTCCTGCTCAAGGTGGCATGGAGAACCTAATTTTTTAGTATATTGCCTGCCCTGTGCATTGATTCTAAAGTAAAGGAGATCTTGCACATACTTACACGATTTACACAGAAGCAGACACCCTATTGACTGTAAAAAGGGGATTTATCATCAATAAAACATAAGTCTGACAAAGCACAAGTGAAATGGGTATTTAAAAATGTGTCTCCAGGCGTTAAAGCTGCATTTGGGTATTTAGTGCCCCTTTTCCGCCTCCCTGGATCTCTTTTTAGAAAATGTATGAAAATGGAAAATGATGAGGAAATAAGTCACATTGCAAGGTGTTTTTTTCAGGGCTGTAGCCCTGGATATTTTGATCCAAAGAAAACCAATATAAGTCAGTGTATGATGCCGGTAAACATAACAGCACGCTTCTCTGGTAATGTGACGATCATGACTGATCCGAATCTTTTGAACATGAACGTCGCAAATTGTTTGGGAGCTTTTTTTTTTTATTCTCTCTCCCTGAGTTCACAACACCGAGTGTTAGGCATTTTTTAAGCCAGTGTTTTCATTTTTTGGCTTTGTAACGATGATAACGTGATGTTAAGCATATTATTTCCAAGCTGTCCTTGAACAACTGCGTCTAAGTTTCGTTTTCCGTCCTCAGCTACATGCAACAAAGTTTGACAGCAAATCCTTCATCACGTTATGGTTTAACAATACAGTAGCTGCACATGAACATAACATCATGAGTCCGTCTGGGGATGAAATGGATTAATTAGACAAATCATCATTCCTGCTGGTAGGAATATTCAGCAAATGAATGATAAACAGACATATTATTGATATGCCTCCGTCATTGTGAGATAAAAATCCCTCCCTGTTGTGATGATCATGTTCTAAACATATACTGCAACAATACTATATAATATTTTCCATGTGGAGGTTTGAAATTACACGTCTATTATGCACTTAACAACACACATGAAAGCAGTTCTTACCTTTCATCCTTGTATTAGAGTAATAGCTTTTAATGCTTTGGTATAATGTCATTTTCTGTCATATTTGTGTATGCTATTTGTGTATGCATTGTGAATATTATAGTAAAGCTGGCTTTGATAAAATCGTGAGTTGAATGGAAATGGCAATATCTGCCAAAAAAAATCGAAATTAGATTTTTTTTTTCCTAAAATCGTTCAGCCCTAATATGGTGCTGTCAACTTTAACACATGAATCTTGGAAATTAATATAAAACATTTAGGGCCAGATTTACTAAAGGTGTGCGTGTACTAAGACGCATGCAAACCCACTGCACACACTAAAAATGTACAAACTGATCTACTAACAGTGAGTAAAAGGGTTTGCATCTTCCAAAGGTGCAAAATTGCGCGTCTTCCTGGAGTTAGTATGTTTGCCTCAATTAATATGTAAATTGGGCGTTTACACGCAAGTGGGAGAAGAACATGTAAAGATATGATTTTAGCACACGCAAAGCGATTTTTTTAAACCTGAAAGTAATTTTGCTGGTAGAAACTGTGCCTTTATTTAGAACATTTCAAAAGGACGTACAAACAGGTTCAATGCATAATTGCGCACATAGCTGCAGTGATTGTGAATACTAAGACATAGAAATAGTCAAAGACAACAGAGAGAATGCATACTTCATTTTCATGTTAACATGTTTGGAATGAGAGAGAAAAATAAAAATTAAAACATATCGGCTATTCAGCCTTGCTGTTTTCTCGTGTCTTGATTACATTAAATGGATAAATAAATGTGATTAACAGCCAATTTAAATGACATACTGTTAGCATTTACTCCACTGTGGTTTTTAGTATTGATGAAGTTTGGTAGATGTTCCAGATGTGTGCTATCAGCAGTTATCAGACTGAGAATGTAATGACTGTTCTGAGGTGCAGCGGGCCTGAAGCAGCGTGACTTTGCAAGTACGGGTATTATTCAAAAGAAGATAAAAGAAAACAAGATTGTGGCAAGAAAAAAATCAAAAAATTAATTTTAAGATAAAAAAATGTAGATGTTCTTGGTGTTTTAATCATGTTTGGGTTAAGGTTTCTTATTTGTTATATTGAACCCAAACTTGATTTGATGCTAATTTTTATCGTTCTTATTGAAAGTAGAAATTGGGTTTAATTCCAGTTTTCCATATTGTTCATTATGATTTTGTAGTATATGTTTTTATAACATCTTAGTGTGAAAAGGGTGTGTGTAGCCCAGGTGGTATGAAATGTCAAACACAATTTGCTAATCAATAATCTGACTGACTTTGATGGACGATTGTAGGAAAAACTTAATGTAGAGGGTCTAAATAGAGAAGAAGATAAAAACAGGCACCCTTATTCTGTTCCCATACAGTTTATTTTAAATCATTATCAGTTATTATAGCGCTACTTTTCTAGGGGGCGCGTATCACATCAGTGATGTAGGATACAGCGAGGTCACACAGGAGGAATTAAACCTTCCAGTAACAAGCTAACATCAGCTCAACTCGTGTGTATTGTTTATTCCTCATAAGGTTGGTAGGCCTACATATTAATTTAAATAGATTAAAGTTGCAGACCAATAATATTTTAAATGTTTATTTATGTAATTATGGGTACTTGGTTGTAAAAGAATCGGTGTGTAAGGGGATTTGTGATAAAATAGCAGTTTAAGATGGTCTGCTAACGAATCCTAATGTTAGCGGATTTGGGTAATGTTGTGGATGTGTGGCAAGCTAACCTACGGCAGCTGAAAAACGAGTGTTCTCATTATGAAACGGAATGTGTTTGGTACCTAATGTAAAATTATGTAATATATTTCTTTAATTATGATCAAAGTTTTAGGTTTGTTATTGAAATGAAGTGAATATTATTAGAACATAGGAATTAGAGAAACGTGCTGTTTAAGGAAGACAACTTATTTTGACTAAATGACTATCATATAAATGGTTATGTACTGATATGGTTATGCACCTAAAACAAGTAGGAAAAGACTTCCTAGCTTTTGTGTTCAAAATACATGTTATGTGGCTTCAATGAGCAAAGTAAAAATGTATTAATTTTTATTGTATCCATTTAAAAGCCATGGTTAAATGCAAGAAGATGTAACTGCATCATGTAGGTAAAGCTAAAGCCAGCTCAACGTGTGTGTCTTGTTTATTCCTCACCAGTTCGACACATTGAGAAGACTTAACACTGTGTTGCCTCCTGGTTGGACTGTCAGAGGGGCAACATTAACACGAGTCTGTATTTTCCATGAATAAACTAAATTCTTGGCTCAGTTTTCTTTTGTCTCAGCAGGTTAATCTCACTGGCAGGCGTTGGTTCCTTTCCCACTGCTGCTTCGAACGGGAGATGCGATGGCAGACAAGATTAGGCCAAATGAAATGATGTGCAAATAGAACTTTCAGTCAATGTTGAGAAAAAAAACATTTATTTACAAATACCGTAATATTTTTTTAAAAAATCTTCATTTAAAAATTTTAAAAAATGAAAAAGTAAAATGACAGTTTTCTGAATGAACAGGGCCAACGCGTTGCATAGACAAAGTTGAAACGCTTACTGAAAACTTGCATCAAGTAAATAAATTAACTCACCGATTTATTATTTTTTTGCTGCATATCCAGCTGGAAGAAGGCAGAGTGTAATAAAACCGTGGTTTTTATAAAGTTAACAGTGCGTCGTAGCTTTAGCTCTTACACATCCGTTAGCTGGTTAGCCACCATTAGCTCCGAATTAGCTTGCTTGGTGAACTATTAGCCACAGGCTGTTTGGAATTTGATGACGGAGCTCTCTTAGGTTCATCTCTTTACTCATTTTTGGATTTTCCGGTGCTGACGACATACCAAGATGGCGACGATAGGACCTGAATATGGGCTTCAACTCAACTCTTCAGAAACCTATGGCCTTTTCCAAAATGAGTCCCTACTCCCTTCCCCTATGCACTTCCCCTCGGTTTGTGCATTCACACAGGGAGGCCGCCATATTAAGTGACATCCGAAACCGGTGAGTGAAAGATGGCCCATTAAGGCCTAAAAAGCGAGTGTGCATACTATGCTGACTTAAACGCATGGAGCAACGCAAAAAGCACCCAGGCGCAGCCATGGTAAAGGTGTTGTATAAGTTCCGCACGTTTCACTGTTTGGACACCACTATTTATTTGTGTGTAGCATTAAATTAATAAGAATACTAGGTCTACAAAACATAGCCCTGGTATACATTGAGAAACCACATGGCTTACATTAATGCTACAAACTTTAACTACTTCAATTAATTGGTAATTTGATTAATGTATAAATATTTGAATTTGCAAGGGTTGTTTGACAAGCAAAACAGCCAATCAAGTGGGGTGCTGAAAAGAATGCCATGTTTAAAAGTAAAACTTTTTTTTCAAAGAAGGGTGGGAGTAAGTTCATAGTGCATGTGCCACAGTATCTCACCTAAGTCTCACCTATCTTATTATGATACTGCCCTACAATATTGGAAAAAGGTAATCTGTCTGTATAAATGTAAAATAGTAATAGTCTACTCTGTCATTCCAGAGACATAATTAAGAAGTTGGACATCAAAGGCTTGGTGTCAGTAAGGCAAGGCAAGTTTATTTGTATAGCACCTTTCATGTACACAACAGTTCAAAGTGCTTTACATAAAAACATTAAAAGCATTACAGATATTGAAACAGAAATAAAAAGAAAATAAAAACAGAACAAGAATCATAATAAAATATTAAATTAAAATCATTAAGAAGAACAATTAAAAAGTTACAGTGCAGATCTTATTTGTAGCTAGAAGAGACAAGATAAGTTTTTTTTTTATTAACTTTTTTTATTGGAAGCAACTTCACAGATATCGGTAGGACAGTGCAATATAACAAATAAGATTCCATATGCTCATTTTACCCCCAGGTTTCTCTTGCCCGCCCTTTTTCTTCCCACCCCAATGGAGAACAGTTATCAATACAAAGGAATATCAATGTGTAATAAAATAAATTAAAATAATAATAATTAAAAAAAAAGGGGTGGGGAGGCTCAGTTGTCACAGTCAGACAAGGATGTCAACGATTCAAAGTGCATTAGAAGAGGTCTCCAAGTTTTTTCAAATG
>JBAMHX010000008.1:652078-664086 GCA_037177515.1 Pseudomugil tenellus | reverse complement strand
AAGTGATGGCTGATTTTGATGATTTAATTTTCAATAAATTTTTATTTATTGTTACTTTTGTAAGTTTCAAGTGATTTCAGTGAGAATTGTGGGGTTTTCCTTCTTTAACTGAGGGGTGCCAACAATTTTGTCCACAACTATATATATATATATATATATATATATATATATATATATACATTTCTGTATATGTATCAAGTTGAACTTTAATGAAAGAAATAATTCACTTCACCATCTGACTGAATCGCAATCTGGTACCACAGTTACTATCGACTGGTAGATCACGATCTATGTACTGAGCACCTCTGGTATAAACTTTGTTCAGCTTACCAAAAACAAAACTGAGATGATTGTCTTGGAGCCGAAGAGAAACAATTATAGGTAGTCACAGAGCTTCACACCATACACCCCTTCTGCTAGAGTCCTCACCAAGACAAAGAAAGTGGACAACATCAGTCAGAATCAGTTCTGATGTCTTTACACGGGCTACCTGTCCATCAGAGGATAGACTTTAAAGTTCTGTTGCTGATTTCCCTGTGATGGACTGGCAGACTGTCCAGGGTGTACCCTGCATCTTGTTCAATGACTGCTGGAATGGGCTCAGGCTACCCGCGACCCTGACTTGTATGAAGCAGTTAAGAAAATGGATGAATAAATGGTTTAGGTCCAAAATACATAAAAGACCTATTGACCTAGTATGAACATAGCAGATCCCTGAGGTCGTTTGGATCTGTTGTTTTTTTTTTAACATCTCCCAAAGTCAGAACAAGACATGGAGAAGCTTCTATGCTTCAGATGTCAGAACAAACTCCCATATAACCTCAGATCAGCGGAAACACTCAGTTTATTTCTATCCAGGTTAAAGGCCTTCCTGTTCTCAGCTACATTTCTGTAGTTTTTATTTGAAGTTTTTGTTTCTTTAATCTGGATTGATTATGAATTTAAAATTTAATCATTTTTTAAAATAATTTCCTTTTAATTTTTCTTGTTTTAATTTTAAATAAAGTATCTTAATTTGTCAATACAGCACCCTGTTTTATTATGCTATGCAAATACACTTTCCTTGACTTGAATATGTTGCTACATGCTAACTAGAGTCTGGGCCGCACTCAGTCTTGTTATTTATTGAAAAAGCATGTGTATCCTTTGTGCAGGAACTCGGTATAGTCCCCACTCAGAAAAGTCCAAAGACTGATCCATGTACCTTTACACACATAGTCAATAGCTTGGAAACCACTGTTCTATCCAAATAAAAACCTAGTGGTGTCAGAGATGCTTCCCAAGATTCAACATCAGTAACATTGACTAGATTGAAGATCAATTTACTCTTTTCAGACAAGGCTTTCCACAGACTTTCCTTTCTTAAAGGTTTTCTTCTTGATCTCCAGACATAATCCGATTGTTGAGAGAAAACAAGAAGTTACACAACACTAAACATAATGTCCTAATTATTAGAAAAGCAACATTTCAAGGAATCAAGGTTATACTTTTAGGACTTGTGTGTAAATATAATAACATTTTGGATGAAGGAAGCCGGAGAAATTAGACTTTTTCTTGTTCTTTTGAACAATAAAAGCATATTAAACTACACACTACATGCACACACACTCAGTCTTAAATTATACGCATTTATTCAGAAATAGATGGTTTTAAAAGGTTGAAAGACTTTCAAAAACTGCAGCGTGTCACCTCTACACAAGTACAAGTAAAAGCAGAGAGGTAGTGGCACACTTCAGATCAAACAGTGATCCAGCTTGTTAGCCTGCAGAACTCGGCCATGGCTGACTTTGATCTTCATTTGGTTGATGGTTTCTGAGCTCTTCTTAACTTGTACAAATCAAAGGCTTAATCTTTATTTCAGATTCATATCTTGATGCAACTCATATTCTTTTTTTGCTCTTTTTTTTTATACAAGCACATCAGTCTGAAGTCGTTGCAATCAAAAGCCTTCAGTGTGGATGGATTTAAACTGTGTGGTGTGTTTATGGTCTTACAGCTTTAATATCTGTTTTTGTTTTAGTGGAGGTGGTTTGTCTCTTTCAGGACAAAGCTGTGCATACCTTTTATTTATGAAAACATATTCATGTTTGGAGGATTTCTGTGTTCCTCATTCCTAGATATTTTGACAAAAAAAGCAAAGCTTACAGTGTTAGCTTGCTGCAGACTTGTTACTGGATTCTGCTGGGTAGATTAACAACACAGGAGTGGGCGGAGGCGTTGAGAAACAGCTGCTTAGCAGGGGAGGCCTATGCTATTGCCAACTTTGTGACTTTACCGCTATTTAACACATTTTCAGAGCCATTTAGCAACATTTTTTCAAGACAGTGACTTTTTTGGTGTTATTAGAGACTAACATGGAAGGATTTATCATCCTTACTTTTCTTTGCATCACCTATGAGCAGTAGGTGATGCTGTAGACCCTACTCATCCGAATACTGTCCCAGGAAGTCCAGTCCTCATATAACAGCAGTTCCCAGCTGCAGTTAGAGCTGGCGATGTTCAACTATTACATCCATTCCTGAAGCCTCTGCTGCCCAGAAGCATCCTGAGGTTGAGAAACCACACTGTACCACCTTTTCTCCAGGGATGCTTGTTGAAACTGCAGGGGAGTTGCACTATGTGCATTGTGTCACACACTGGCAAACATATAAAAACACCAGCAATGTCTGACGTAAACCATAGCTAAGTCAGTAAAGAAGCGAGAGAAGAAAGTATTGGAGTAAGAAAGGAAAAGTAGGGGAAAAAGAACCAGAACAAGAGAAAACTAAAGAGTTAAGAAAAGATTGACTTTTACTGTCCTGAAAGATTTCTCAGAGCAGGTTGAACCAAGATGGATGCTGGATAAGCCAACAACGGGGGGTGCGTTTCTGAGCAATTCCACTTCCCCGTTGTTTTTTAATATAATAAGCTCACTGTAAATAACCACATAGTGAGATCCTAATTAAATTAACAACGTTTAATTGAAAGGTCCCAAATTAAGCGAAATAT
This sequence comes from Pseudomugil tenellus, assembly GCA_037177515.1. Classification (NCBI taxonomy): domain Eukaryota; kingdom Metazoa; phylum Chordata; class Actinopteri; order Atheriniformes; family Pseudomugilidae; genus Pseudomugil; species Pseudomugil tenellus. The sequence continues at coordinate 661,098 of JBAMHX010000008.1, read as the reverse complement.
ACTTTGGTGAGCTTTTAACGTTCTACTAGTATTAATTGTACCTTATCCTAGGAGTAGTTTTATTTTTCATCTCTGTGTATTGTAGCTCTATTGCTCTAAAAAGAATGGTGTGGCTTTAGTGCTCCACTGAAACTACGTCACGGGGTAGGCGGGGTAGACACGATCTATCTAAGGCATAGGTTGGGTGGGGGAATGGGACCAATTAGCTGAATTTCACTCCCTCTGGTCCCCTGTGATTACCTCCATCACTTAGTCCTGGTGGAGGAATGTACCCTCCTCCTTCTGGGGTTCAGTGGTTGTTCTAGGGTCCCCCAGGACTGTGGGCACTTGGCGGTTGTCTGGTTGGGGGTCTTGGCTGCCTTGCTACTAGGATGGCTAGTCCGGGTGGTGGAGTAGTGAGTGGGTCGGTGGCTGGTGCCACCTGTGGCAGTGGGGCGGGACTACCGGTGAAGGCCCAGGCAGTGGTTCTTGGGCCCGTGGCGAGTGACTGGGGTGCTTGGGGTAGGCTGGGCGGGGGTCCTGGGCTCTGGGGTGAAGGGGTGAGCTCAACTCCTTTGGGGGCCGGGGTGTCGGCCGGTGCCGGGCAAGGGTTTTTGGGCAGGCCTGGTCTGCCGCGGGGGTGGGGGGTTTGTCCATCCTCTGTTCCACAAATGTGGCTCTGGGACCAGGGGTATGGCGGTGGGGAGTTGGTGGCATGTGTCTGGTGTGCATGGATGGTGTGTGCAGGTTTGTGTTGCTGTGTGTGTCTAGGGTTGCATGTGTTGGTGGGTGTGTACGTTTGAGTGGGTGTGGGCTGTGAGTGTGTGTATGCGCAAGAGAGTGGGCAGATGAATGTATGGGTGTGTTGGGTTGTATGTGTGGGTTGGTGGTTATGTGGAGGGATTTTTAGGTGGTGTCGCATGATGGGATGTATGTGGGGGATTTGTGGATTAGGTGGTTGGAGATGGTTGCATGTGGGTGGAGAGAGACTGGGAGCGTGTGTGCGTATGCGGGAGAATGGGCTGGTGGGATGATGGGGTGGGATTGTGGGGTCCCTTTGGTGGGCCTGGGGGGGTCGGGCCTGGTGTCTTCATCCCCACTGGCACGCATGATGAATTAGTGCCCTCTGGGTCTGCTGGCGGCTCCCCGGTGGAGATGGCTGTGGGCTCTGGTAGTGGGGGCAGTTGGGTCAAGCGTGGGCCCTGGGGACTGGGAGGTGCCTAATGCCAATAGTGGCTCTCATTCAGCATGCTCCCCTCTAGTTATACCTCCTCGGTCTCCTCACTCTTCCCACTCACCAGAACACACATAAGTACGGACATGGGGGGCAGTTACGTTTGCTCAGTTTTAATTGCACTTATACATAAACACAACTACTACAGATAGCAAACATACAGCTCTTGAAGGGTGGGCCATGGAATTTATGGTAGGCGGGGCTACTTAGGTTGCATGATGTGGTCCGTGTCCCTCAATTTAATCTACAGACAGCACACCTCACAATCATTAATGAATGGGGCGAGTGGGTAGTGACATTTTTACACTCCCATTCCCTGGGCTGGTCTTGCTTGGGCCTTGATCAAGGTGAGCTTGGGCTAGCCTGGAGCTTGGGCTAGCTTGGTCGGTGGAGGACGATGTGGACCCTGCAGGGTACTAGGCTTGCTGTGCGTGTGAGCATGTGGTGGGTTGTCTTTTGTTAGATTATGTGTATAAGGGTGTGTGGAGCGGTGGAAAGGTGCACTGGGTGTGAGTGTGTGCCTCTGGGTTTGGAGGGGCAGGGTTTGGATCTGTGTGGATGGATGTATGTGTGTGAATGGGGGGCTGGTTCCCGAGGGGCGGACTGGCTCCTGTCTGGTGGTGGGCTTGGGGCCCTGGACGTCCACTGGTGTTGGTTGGGTCCTCAGCCTTTGGGGGTAGGGGGGTTGCCTCCGGGTCCCCAGAGCCCTGCCTGCTCTGGAGACCTTGATTGTCCGGCGGGGTCTGCGATTACCGGCCTGGGCCCACAGGGGTTTGTTCCCCCGGGCTGTGGGGGCTCTGGCCGGGACCTCCCTGTCCTGCCTCCTGAATGGACGGTGGGCTGATTCTGGGGTGGGATGGCTGTGGTCCTTGTTTGGGACTGTCTGCCATTTGTCCTGGTCTTATGGTCCTGGCCTGCCTCAGACCTTCTGAGTAGAGGGGGATACCTGAGCATGTTCACTTTCCTGTGAGCACTTGTTCACTTTGTATGTTCTGCATCATGGCACTGCTAGCACCAATCTTTACTACATATGTATGAGCCTCAAATTTTTATTCTGTGTATATGTGTGTATGTATGTATGTGTATGTATGGTGGATTGCGGATCTCTTTTGTGGTGTGCATATCTGTCTCTTCTTTCTGTGTTTGTTTTCTCTATCCCTTTCTCCTGTCTTCTTGTCTTCCTGTCTTTTTCTGTCCCCTCCGGTCGTGTCCAGCAGTGCATTGAAACGAACGATGAGGGAAACTAAAATGAATAAAGAATTCAGATCATCATGAGGAACTTTCCTCTTGACAAAGCAAAGTTGTTCAGCAACACACAACAGACACATCCACATCATCTGCCTGTTTTAATGCTGGACAAGACAAGTTTTTTGAAAAAAAAAACGGCGGGAAAATGGAAAATGGGAGGGCCTCTCTGGCTGCTCAGTGTGGGCGGGGCAGAGGAGGAGTTGGGAGCAAGCCACTAGAATCCTTTCACGACCCCCATAGGTGTCCAGATCCACAGTTTGATTACTGTGTTAAAGACTGAACAATAGAAAACAATAAAAATACTTATTCTGTTCACATTTCAGCACATGGTCAGTGTTCTCCCGAGTAGTCACAGAGTTTATTTTTTGATAAAAACCAGATGTAAGATTTTCATTAACATTACAATCTTCGTAAAAAGTTTGAGTAGGACTTAGATTTGTTTTTGGAAATGGTGAAAAGAGAAAAAGTTAAAAGTGAAGGCGCACCTTGAGGCTGCACCAAGCCTTCTCAGCTGATCATGGGGTCAACAGGAGTGGTCCTACCAGGTGTGCTGCAGTGTGTTTCTAAAACATCCTAGAAGCGCTACACTTCTCTAAAATACCTATCTGTTCTACTTTTGTTGCTTGCCGTTTTGAAACCACATCAGTTTAGAGCAGAGCAGGTGGTTCAGGCTGGAAATAAGTTGATGAAAAGCAAAGTGTATTCGGTGGATTTTAGTGGTAAAAGAATACATGCCCACTTTACACTGCATTTTACTCTGAAACATCAACATTTCCTCGTTACTTGCAGCACTGACACCAAGCCATCTGATGAGAAAGGTTTCACTTCATAAATGATACCATGGAAAATGCGGCATTTATCTTGGAGGTGGAAAGCTGCACCGTTTGGATTGTTTTGACACCACATGTCCCTGCTATAAAGAAATAAAGAACAAGAATATGAGACACGGTGGAAATGGCCAGCTAATTTCTTTACTGGTTAATTGTTCTTTTTAAAGCCCTTTTAAAAAGAATTTTAAGTACACCAACTGTGGCACGATGACGCAATCCCCTTGTGAACAGCAACACAGACGTTCCACTCTGAAATGCTGCTGGTGGAACAGAGTACAAGGCAGAATGCTTTGCGGAGCCCCACAATGCTTCCATGCTAAGTGGAACCCCGGGGTAACTGTCTTTGCACCACAACAGTTTCTTACTTTGTAAAGATTTAGAAATAAGCAGCCAGATTACAACCAGAGATCAATGACTGGTGGTTTTCACTGTGAATTCAGCCTGATACCATAATCATATCATACACAACTGCTCCTCCTTATGCAGATTTTATCTGTGTACACTGTAACCATGGGCTCCTCTGCAAAGCTCAGATTGATTTACTTAAGAAGAGACTATTAAGGAAAGAACAATTGACTTGTCACTTCCTGAGGAGTGCTTCATCAATCACTGTCCAATGGTCTTATTAGTTCTTCACTACAAAGGAAATCCTATTACACCCCTGAGGTTAAGAAGCTGCTGTTAACTGCCTTGTTTTTATGGAAAGTCCTATTGAAAGACTCCTTATGTATTCGTCTCATTCATGTAGGATATAAACACAAGAAGTGAATGCACACCCAAACAGATGCCCACACAGACCAGGAGAGAGACCAAACAATTGCATGACATCTGCAGGAGCTCTGCAATCTGCTGGAAAAAAGTTAATCAGCCACTTGTGCAAGTGCTCATTACTTCTTCATTATAGAGCAGAACAAATACAGACCTGAACTCCTCAGACTTGTACTCAGGTGAAATCAAAGATATGTTTCAGCATATTAATGAAGGGGAAGCTGGGGTTTTCCAGTGGTCTTCAACTTTTACTTAAGAGTTTAATTTATTCCCAAAAAACAAGAAATCAGATGTTTAAACTGAGACATTTTGTCATTTTATGGAAAATATAAGCTGTTAATTAATCTGATGGCAGCAACACATCTGTAAAAAAGAGTTTCAGAATGATGTGGAACATCTCCACTTCTTTTAACAGCTGCTCTAAAGTCCTGGAACTTTGTTGCTGAAAGTTTGATTTCATGATGCTCCAGATGTTTTGTACTGGTAAAAGGTTTGGACTGCAGACAGACCAGTTCAGCAGCTGCACTCTTCTCCTGTCTGGATCCTGTTTAACTCATAGTATAATTAATATTTTTAAGTGTTATAGGAAATGATGCAGAGTGAATCAGCAATCTGAGGAGAGCACAATAAGACAATATCAAAATGTAGCCAAAAATTTACCTTTAGGGCTTGTTTCTCCTAACATCATATGTCCTTTGTACATCAATGCATCTATTATATAAGTGTTAAGTTAGTTCATCCAAACGTTGTTTGAGCTGAGTTCAGATACCAGAGGTTGCATGCAGTGATTTCCAGTAAAGAATCATATATTGTGTTGAGTCAATTTTAAAAAAATATTTTGACACAAATTCTGGTCCATTTTCTTAGAAAGTCTGCTTGAAAAATTGAAGACATGCAAACAAATTCTGATTTGGATCAAATAAGTGGACTTGGGCTGTTTTGGTTTGTTTTAAGTGGACAACAAAACAAAATGCATCATTGGTTCAGCACTTGGGGTAGCTGGTGAATGAAATTAAATCGATATAATCTGATTAACCCAGACCACTAGGATCTGATGGATACAGACCACTTAGATCTGAAAGCGAAAAACATTTTTCAAAAGGTTCGACTAGTTTGAGAAGAGCAGCTTGAAGCAATCTTGCTTTGGAATAATGATGCACCGAAGTGAACTGAGTCCCCAATCAGACCATATCTAATGGACTATCCTGGTGTGAATGCATCTTTAATTTGATGTCAAATGCTCATCAAGTTGTTACTTAAGTGTTTTTGTTCCTCCTGTTCAAACTTTTTACAGATGTGCTGCTAAAATTAGATTCACAAGGAGCTCATATTTTTCATGAAAGGATAAAATCTATCCGTTTGAACTTCTGATGACAACAACCAAAGGATACTTTTTATTTACCTTCCATCTCGGAGCATCTTCTCTCTTTTATTTACCTTTGATGGCTGGTCATTAGGCAACTGGAGGGAATGTTTGGCACTTTGTTTGATCATTTTGCAAGAAATCATTCTCTTGTGGATGCACTCAGCTTCTTGTTCACTGAGATTAATAAAAGGAAGATGCATCCTCATTTCTTTACCTCTCCTCTCTGTCTTTTCTTTTGCGACCCTCCCCCCACCCCCCACACACACTCTTTATGTGAAAACACCATTAACTTTCTGTAGAAGTGCAGCTGACCCCCCTGCTGTCTGCGACCAACTCCCACTCCATAGATGAATTAGATGCTTTCTTCTTTTGTTCTCCCCCCTCCCTCTTCTGTCTGAGTCCTTCACCTCTAATTGGCAGTCTGAGAGATCAGGGGCCATAGGTCAAAGGTCATAGGTCAGGAGGGGAAGGTGGTTGGGATAGGGTATATGAAAGGTCCTTTTGTATCACTTGGACACAGGCCTGAGTCTTTCAACATCTGGGGAGGGTGAAGACGATTCTGGAGATGTTTGTTATGGCTGGAGAGAAACAGATTTTCTACATTTGGTGCCTTGGATGCGGTTTTAAATTCATCCAGCTGCAAATGCTGGGGGGTCTTTCTGCTGCTCTGAGAGGCCCAGATGTTTTACGTTGGAGGGTCAGAAAAATCACTAAATTAAAAATCGCTTGTCTCACAGGAGAAACAGGTTGAAAGCTGAGTGACTGAATGGAAAGTTTGGGAGCGAAGCTCTTGACCAATGGCAGGACATTTGCTGGTATCCACCTAAAACAATGGTCAAACTTTATATAAGTGTAATGCAGGGCAGAAGATTCCCAACTTTAACTTCAAACTGAAGTTACTCAGAGTTAAAATGACCAAAGTTTCCAGGAAACCTTTGGTTTGCACATGATACCAGCGTCATCAGGAGGTAATGCTTTTTGTCTGCTTCAGGCCTATTGGCTCTAAATGAATATTTTTATCATCAGCTAATGTGGTGAGTCCTAAAGTTACCAACACATGAATATTTCAAATAGCCAAATGTTTTCAGGGAAAAATCCTCCAGTCTGCAGATAAATACATTTAATCTTTAATTTTATATGTTTTTTGTCACAATTTGTACTTTTTGTGTAGTTTTAGTTCCTGTTTTATTGTGTAGAGCTCCTTGTTTCCTGTTTTGCATGTGTTCATTAGTTCACCTGTTTGACTAGTTTATCGTTACACTTGTGTCTCAGTTTCTTCCGTGTATTTATACCCCCTGGTTTCGTGTTCAGTTTGGGTTGTTTTCCTGGATAGCCTCAGTGATTCGTCGTCGTGATTCGTGATTCGTCTTTGTGAGTTATGTTGTACACAGACAGACAGATAAACGCCGGCAATAACAATCTCCTTGGCAGAGGTAATGAATGAACATCAAGTGCTAATTATGAAGATGCAACTGAGGAAGCCAGTGCTGAGTGAGAGGTGGACAGCTGCTGAGGGGGCAGGGCCACCTTTATGTTTAGCAGGGCTCTAAAGAACCAGAGGCAGCACTAGTGATATGATGAAGCCGACTGATTTTGTTTTGGTGTGTTATGTTCACAGTGCTATCGTTTATTAAACTGGCATTTCTTATGCTAATTACTGAAAGAGGATGAGGATGATCTTCATATTGACAGAAGTAGCTAAAGCCAGAAAGAGAATCTAAATGAATCATGAACACTAACAAGCATATAAAAATGGAAATGAAAATATGATGTTCTGAACAACAGACACACCTGGATCTTCAGGTTCATCTCAGGGAGCTAGTATCTCATTTCTATCACTCTCTTCTTTTCTTCTCTCTTCCTCTGCCCATACTCTTCGTCCACCTCTCTCTCTTCCAATCAGCAGCCAAACTAGACAGTTTAATGAACCATTACTTCCATCAGTTCATATAATTTGCTACATTATGTTATCCTGCTGCTTTTATATGTGAAACGATCAAGGAAGTGGCTGCAGAATATGAGGGTGAATCAGAGGCTGCCGCTGCATGAGCAAGTCGGTTGCTCATTTATTCTCACATGGATGTGGAATTGGTTTGGGACAAGTCCCTGAAACTTTAAAAAGAGTTGGACCTCCATCTCTGTGATGAAAGAAGCAGATCTCTACATTTCCTGATAACAATTGGCTGCGTGTTTACGTTATACTGTTTAATGTTCACAAGCTGTATGACCATAAAAACCCAGCTAGACATATGTGATACGTACAGTTTCTGAGACATTTTGTATCACTAAAATAAAAACTTTGCTGAAAGTACCGCTAGACTGATACTTGTCTTCTGCCTCATAGCAGACACCAGAAAGCAGCAGGTTATACTACAAAAGTTGGGTCAATGGGTGCTACTTAAATCAGAAACAACTAGAACAGAAAGGAATAAATAAGTTTAAAGTAACAGCTAGTTTACTAAAAAAATGACTTAGTGACTGCACTACTTACAAAATAAGCACACAAGGGAAGCAACATGTTCAATAATTTTACAATAAACAAAACTGCAAAGAGATACCAGTGGCCTGTTCCCGGAAACAGGTTCAACTTTGAGTTTAAGAATTAACTCTGGGTTAACTTACTCTAAATGGAGCAGCTATGAATTGAGTTGCACTGTTCTCCAGCTTCCCTGTAACTCTGAATTGGATTATTGGATAGAAAAAGAATAAGTGAAGTTGTAACATGTAGTCTGAAATATTGGTTGATAAATAAAAGTCTCACTGGAGAAAGACATACATGCAGGAGACTAAAAGTTAAGTTGAAATAAATCTTTCAGTGAGGTCATGTATTGCACTAGATCATTTTCTACTTTTATTTCACACTAGTTAATAATTTAAGTTTTCGAAGATTACTTATTTAAACCCCAACAAATGCTGTTTTAACCCATTCAGTGTGTTGCCTCACCTAATGGCCAGACTTTACGTAGGCTTGTATCAGATCCTGTTCTGTATCTTAGACTTTAACCACAGTAGAAAACCTGCTGTTGGAAGGAGTCAATACTCAGATTATACCACATTTTGTGGATGATCTACTTCATCATGGGAGGAGGAAGAGGATCTCACATTTATTAAATGATGGGTTCAGATGTGTGAGGACTTTCCTGATGACTCCAGATACCATTGTCTTTCTCTAATGTTTTGTATTAGCAATGTCACATCTACAAAAGCATATTTTATAAAAGGTAACTAATCACAGGGTAAAGTACAAATACTGAAGTAGCATCATACATGTCGCATATGAGGGCCCCAGAGAATTAGAATAATTGTGATGCTGTTTGATAAGCCACTGAAAAAGAAACCACGGTAACAGATTCGGTAAGACTTATCTCGCTATGTGGAACAGAAAACCTATGTATCCTTTGCAGTCTCCAATCACCCAGAAATCATTGTGCACCAGATAGAAAAGAATTAGCAGCAGTTGAGCGCTGGAGAGGACATTCTTTTGTGCATATAAGCACATATTTGTTCTAGCAGACAAGCTGGGATGGCAGCAACACTGTGTACCATGATCACAAAATAATTTTATTACACGCATCTGACCAGAATTATATATATA
>JBAMHX010000008.1:627076-637161 GCA_037177515.1 Pseudomugil tenellus | reverse complement strand
TTGTGGCCACGGTAGAAAGTGCTGCTGGCATCCCAGCCTGTTTGCTGGAACAAATATGTGCTTATATGCATAAAAGAACGTCCTCGCCAGCACTCGACTGCTGCTAATTTTTTTCTATCTGGGACACTATGACTTCTGGGTAATATTAGACTGTGAAGGTAGCATGAACATTTCGTTTTGACCCTAAACATCTGAATTGTGGACCTGAGGTACCCTTCGAGTTGGGACACCACTTGGCCCGCCAAAATGATGTATGTGGACGACAAATCCATACTTCGAAGTGTGCAGAATTTAGACAACCTATGTCTCTTGGCAGGCCTTGGAACGCCCTGGAATAAGCAGAAAGAGGAATGTGTGGGGTTCATACCTACACTGCCCCATCAACCCATCCATAGGATCCTTCCAATGAATGGATGGATGCAAATTAGAGGAATTTGATTCGAAGCACCATGTGATTTAATAATATAATAAAATCAGCATAACAAAAGGTTACATCTCTTTGTGTGAATCCCTTAATGACATCATGGATGTAAAATCTCTATAAGAAAATATTTCAAACAAAAACCTATTTCTCACATAAATACAGAGAAAACTCGGGCTTCATGAGAGAATCTTTGCCTCCAGGACTCCTACATATTTTTAAAACTCTTACAGTTATATTTTCTGCTAATTTAAATCCTTAATTTATTTTTTATTACTGAATTGACTTAAGTTCATCATCAGAAAATCCCAATGCACTGTAACCGACTTATCATTTTACATGTAAGTAAAGCAAAACGATCAGAGCTTCTTCATCTAAGATTACTGTAGAATGTGGGTTACTGCATTAACTTTTAATAAGCAGACTGAATAAAGATCAACCACAAAGCTACACAGTTTTATTCTCACCATCTGTTGTGTTGAATCTCCAGTGAACAAAATGCAGCAGGCGTTTTCAATAGTTAACAACTGGTTTCACATTTCTGTGAGGCCTGATTAAAGATGTGCCAAATTGTGTGTGTGCGAGCGTGTGTTGATGCCCAAACATCATGAACAGTAGTGAACAGGGCTGAACCTGTTGTCTGCTGTGAATGAGGGTGTTTATTATGTACATGTTTATGTAAAAGTGGTGGAACTCAAATGAGCATCATCAACAACCAAAATGAAAGGATTTCATTGTGTCTACGTGGAATCAGGTCAGTAAGCACACACACACACACACACACACACACACACACAATTTAGGCCCATTTTTGCTCCCTTACGTACGTAAATGAGGACGAGTGTTTCAAACATTGCCATATGTTGTTGTCTTCATACTTCTATGTGTCTTTTACGTTGCCATGGTTAAAAAGCTAATTCACTGTGTTCATTTCCATTTTTTGGTACCCATCAATCCATGCTTTCCTCTTTGCTTCATTCATGTTTTTCTCCATTTCTCACAAATTTACCCTTCCTTGCTTGATCCATCCTCATCCTCGCTAACTCACCAATCCATGAATCTCTACCACCTTCATTCCTTCTCTTTGTCCATCATTTCCTCACAGAAATGTTCATTTAAGAGCAGAAAGACCAGAAATTAAGATGAGAGAAATGGCTGTTTTGTAATTGGAGAATAAGAACACATGAGCCTACACAATGTCAACATCTCACACGTTTTATAATTTCACTTTGAAGATTGTACTTTATAATTTTAGTGTTGATGAAGTTGTGGTGACCCATCCGTCCATTTTATTAACTGCTTCATCCAAATTCAGGGTTGTGGATAGCTGGAGCCTATCCCAGCAGTCATTGGGGGAGGGGTACACCCTGGACAAGTCGCCAGGTGTTGTGATGATGTCACAGCTAATTGGGAAGTAAATAAACTGGTGAATACAAGAAAAAACTAAGTCAGAGGTCGCAGCTAGAGAAATTGTTCAGAAGATCGTATCTTTCAAAGTTCTGAAGAGACATTGAATTGGAGAGTCATGGGTTCGATTCCCACTCCATCCAAAGTAGGCATGAGCAAGACACTGAACCTCTAGTTGCTCTTGGTGTGTAGCACCAGTGTGTGGCCATCACATTGTATGGGTGTGAATGGAATCTGTATAGCAGGATCTGTAAATCACTTTGGTCATTGAGACGTAAGTAAAAATGCTACATAAGTGAATGTCATAAAATCCTATCCAAGGCTTGTACTAGTGACTTTCTGGTACTTTTCATCTGACAGAGTTCCATCTTGTGAAAATAACAGGAAACTTTGCACTCATGTCCGTACATACATACGTACATAGCAAATCATAAAAAAAGCTGAAACATAGTTTTGGCCTGATGGATGGTTTTAAATGCAGATTATTCAAAATAACAGAACACAATATTTTCTTTGGAAACTTCAATATTTTATTTGGAAGCTTCAACTCCAGAGAATTATGTTCATTCCTAGTAGGAAGGAGAAGTATCAAAGACACTGTGTCAATGCAGATGTAGCTTAGACCACAATGAGCATGTAGCTGCTGTGCAAGTTGTTCTGCTGACAAAAACATTACTTTTATTTTCCAAATTTTAGTACAATAAGGTTTTCACATTTACTTTGCATGAGCCATCTGTTGGATGAAGAAGCTTTGCCAGCAAATGGATGTTAAACATTTCCTCCTCTTTTCTTGTTTCGACATAAAATAAAATAAAAATCAGTATCCATTTAAAACCCGTGTAATGTGAGTAACTTTAAAACTTAGCTCAGTTTTTGCCCTGTGGCCCCACGATCACAGAAAGACGCCCTTTATTTCACCGAACATCATTCTGTGAACACTCTCACTTAAATTTATCTCCCATGTGGGATTTTTTTCTTGCTTGAAGCTTATAAATGAAAACGTTTTAGCTTTTTTTGTGACAGAGATGAGTGGATGTCAAACACAATAGTTTCAGTTTAACAAGCAAATAGATATGATTAAACTCCGTTTTAACTTTTGTCCGCGGTCTTAATGGTGCTGCTCTCGTTGTGCAGCAACAAAAGGGTCTGAGTCGCTTCCTTCCTCTGCTGACACTCATTATTTGTATTCCTACTTTTATCTTCACAACTGTAATTTTAAAGCCAAACAAAGAAACCCGAGGGGTTTTTATCTGTGGTATTTTTCAATCTTCCCTCTTTTTGTTGTGGTATTTGTAGTTAATGCAAGCATGGACTTGAGGCTTTTCTCGGTGGTGGATGAAAAAGAATCTCTGAACATTTAATGAAAGATTAAGCCATGGATATATCTGAATTCTGCTTGTTACTACTGGATCACCATTCGGATTACAGCGGGAACATCTACTTCTTAGATGAAGACACAACACCAGATCTCTTCAATCTGCACAGCTGCTGCAAAAAGTAATGAGTGGATTACAGAATGTGTGTCACCATCAGAGGACACATGCTCAACTCTGCGGTTACGTTGATCTCTTATCAGAGGTCTTTTAAAAAAACAAACATTTGCATACAACCAAATGATAAGTAGTAACTATCCTGCAAATAATAGTTTGCAGTACCACGTAGAAAGTGCCAGATCTGCATTCCGTGCAGATTCACATGCTGATTTACTTCTGATTGAGGCTTAATGACATGGGGCATTTCTGGGAGGCTGAATGTACCAAAAATCACTCACATGAAACCAAATAGAGATCAAAATCAGGATCCTTTATCAAGAAAATATCTTTTTCACATCAGAATTTACTTTCACATATGAACTAGACTTTGAATTAAACTCAAATGTCAGATGAGCTGCAGGCTTTTAATCTGATGAAAATACATTCCTGCATCTAAAAAATTCTATTCAAATAGCTTTATGTGTATGTACACTGAAAATTCCCAACAAAGTCATCTCAAAGCACTTTTAAAGGCACAGCCCATTTTAATGTAGTCCACTTTAAACATCCTGCAGTAGTCCAGTTTATAATAACTTTGTATAAACCAGCTTATAAAAATAACCAACAGGTTGGATCAGATCTTTTCTTTAATTATATCATCCATCCAAGAGGGAGACCTCCATCAGGACCAGAACTACGGAGGAAAACCTCCATCACAACTAGAACCAAGAACGTCCATCTGCTTGGACCAGGTAAGGTATGAGGAACGGAAGGGTCAACAAGCAGCATAACTAATCCAGGAATCTTGCAGAGAAAAAAAGAGAAAAATATATGAAAGACAACAATGTCATAAATAAAAGATTATGAGTAAAAAGAGCAGAGAGGAGCCCAATGCATCATGGGAAGTCCTTCAGAATCCTCATCCTATTGACTTCTGGACTTCACAGCTGTTTGTTGGCAAAATGCACTTTAAACTGAGCAGCATTGGTTGTGAGTTCACGTCATTGGGAGTTTAAATCTCATTTTAAATCTGTGCACATTATTTTCTATACAAAAAAAGATCTATTAAATATCTCTGACCTTCATAATGTCTGCGGTGTACTTCATAAAACTTTTGAGGAGGTCAGAGCAGACATTTTACAGGACCTGCGTTACCTTTACAACTATTTGATAATTTTTCCCTCATTCTACATCCTAAACCTATAAAATAAATGGAAACAGTCTGTTTTTATTAATAGAATTAATCATTCTGAGAAGGATTGTGCCGTTGTTACTGGCAGGGTAAGTGTAACCGTGTAACTTTGTCCTAATCCAGACGGTAATGCAGATCACCTCCAAAGTTGTACCACTTCTTTATCACTCCTTCATCTTTCTGTTCTGGATATATCCTGAAAATTTCATGAGAGCTATGCTGCACACAGAAAGTGAGATAAATCCCAACGAAAACATAACGTCCCAGGCGGAGGTTCCTCCTCACAACATAGTGGGAACTGTGAGCTTGGCAGAGTTTTGCGCTCTCTGAGTGCTTTTCTAGTTTGTTCTGTTTCACTATCAGATGGACTTTAACAGGGGCAAGGATAGAGGATTACACATACAGCAGCATCCTTCCAAAGACATATCCATATTGAATGTTTGTGTCTTTTTTGGCCAAGGCTGGAACTTTTCTCATTTGTGCTTTTACTATTATTCAAACACAATATTACCATTGAGTTATCGCCTTGTGGTGATGCAACGTATAAACTCAAGCTTTAAAGGATTAATTATTTAGCTGATAATATTTACTTATTGTAGCATTTTAACAACATTCCCACATAATTTTACCGACTGGTCAAGTAATGTGCAGTCTGTTTCTACAGATGTCTGCTTCATTGTAATTGTGGACATTACCTTTTACAGCTTTATATGCTTCATTTTAATTGTGGAAATTACCTTTTACAGCTTTATATATATTTTAGCACATGACCACTTCACAGAGCCAGCAGACCTGACATAGTTGATAGTATATTTTATTGTCCATAAAATTTGCAAATACTTAAAAAAGTAACAACAAAAACAAACCAAAAAAAACCAATTAGTTGTCTAGATACACTGGAAATAATATCTTACTCTTTTTTGGAAAAGCTGAAAACAAACAATAAAAACCAGATGAGACTTTACTTTTTCCAGTTTATTGATAACTTATCAGTGTGCTTGTAACCTGTGAGAAAAAAATGAAGGATTTTCTCATTTCCACCTTTTTTTCTAAATTGTCCTTAATGTGTTGGTTACCATGACACACAACACAATGAATCCAAGTCTAAACCATGAGCTCATTTTATTTATAGATATAATATTGATCAATATCCAAAAGTAGGAAAAAAAGACAAAATAATGTCAAACAAAGACAATTTAAGTTTTACATCTGTTGTGTCTCTTGACGTCTCCAACTGGGCAAAAAAACAAAAAGAAGCATCTTCATGGGCACTTAAACTAGAGTGTGAAACCCAGCAACGAATAGCACACCTTCAGAACAAGTAGATATAAATAGATTTATATAGTGTTATATATAGCTGAAACTTTTTAACGGAGTACAGTGAACACTTCTCACACATGATAGGAACTATGTCACAGCTCGGAGTCAGAAAATGTCGACCGAGCACTGTCCGAGCCATATGGTGAACAAACCAAACCCAAAGCTAAAAGAACCAAAAATAGAAAAAAAAAAGATTAAAAAACATGTTGGACACAATCTTTTTTTTCTTACAAACTTCAGAGACACTTGACCTCACAAACAGAATAGAAAAATCTAAAATAGCCGTATTGCATTATGAAATGCAAAAAGTTTTTCCTGTACAGTTTGGCATCTCAGTCTGGAATGCCTAAAGGGCTGTTTGTGTCTGGACGTGTCCGAGTCCAGGTGGATCTCCACATTGGTGCGGTAAACACAGACGAGTTTCCATTTGTCCTCCCTCTGTTTCTCAGTCCGGCTGAGAAAAATGCCGAGTCCCAGTAAAGCCAGACGTTTACTGTCCATCCTGGATCCAGATCATCCCCGTCCTCCATGTCCCAATCTCACTTAATCCCCTAAAGTAGATGCCTCCAAATCCCGATAATAGAGTTCCTTGTGGGGGAATTGGTCTTCTTTGTTGTGTGATGTCAGCTTTATGATTGAGGGCAAATGTTAGAAACTTTGTATGTTTTTGTAGCCGGTTGTCGGGAAGAGATTGTGCAAAGTCACGCCGTCTCCGAGATGTCCACATGGAAGGAGCTAGCAAACCCTTTTCCTCGCTGCATGCAGAGAAAAACAAAACGGTGGGTTAGATGTGAAGCTTTATGTAGATGTAGACATTTTGCAAACAAAAGGAATGAAATGGAATGTTTTATTGCTCCTGAAGGGAAAAGAGCTTAATGGAGACGACATCTGAGTAATTAGTTAAATCATGTCCAACAAATGTATGAGAAGCTGTGAGTTAAGGATCTGGTTTCTATCCCCCTCCCACACACACACATACACACCTCACCGCCCCCTCCAACATGACTTCATATCCAGCCGAAGCCCAGAAAAGACAAGAGATTTTCTGTGTATCACTGGCTGATCAGATTACAGAGTTTTAGCTTCTGTGTATCATCGCTCCACATCTTCCTCAATCCACCATCTATCTAACTGTTGTTCCCTCTATGCCGTAATCCACCCCAACACACACACTCTGCTACCCCTCCTTCATTAATAAGGGATCTACTCTGAAAGAGGTCTGAATGGTGCCGCTGGGACTCGGAGATGTTTGGAGCTCCTCACATCCGAAATTTATGATAAAATCTTCTACTTTAATGCAGCAATCACAATGCTTCTCAAACTGGGACGCATGTGAGCTGGGAGGGGGTATGATAATGTGAAACAGATTTTTATAGTCAGTCCAGACACAAGAGGATTGAAACATTGCTTTAATAAAAGTTAAGTGTTATTAAAGTTAGAAACTTTAAAAGAGGCGGCTAAACATTGAGAGCCAGCTTTTATTTAATATTTAAATTTATTTAAATTTAACCACCAGAAATCAACAAAAATTTGGTCTTTCTGACATATCACTGTCATATTATGTAGCTTATTTCATAATAATTAGCATCATTAAAGTTAAATGATAACTTTTACCAAATTTTTGTATTTTTTATTTATTCGCCTCCTACATTACTAAATCCCTACCCTCCAAGATATATTTCACACACTACATTACGCTTACAAAAACATTTTATACACATGTATGCTGCCTGATGTTCACTCACCTTATTCCAGTTATTAGTTTTTTTTTCTAAACTCGAATTTGTTGGCAATCTTTGTGCTGGAGCTTTATTAAAGAGTTGCGTCTCATTTTGTCTTCTTGTTAATTAAGAGACAGATTTAAAGCTGTGAAGCTGTTTGACAACATGGCCAAGATGTGATTTTAATTTTCTCCTATTTACATGGATAATGACGACTCACAGGAAAAACAAAGCTGACATGTGTGCTGCTGACTGAGATATCTAAGCCAAACACATTCTGTAAAGTTCTCCCTCATATTTACTGGATCTGCTGATCAGAAACAGCTGCTGCAGAAATGCACAGTACAAAAGAATATATGAAGAACGCCTGGTTCCAAAAACATTGGCAAACTGTAAAGCGTAATTAAAAAACAGAGTATAATTAATTTTCAAGCCATTTTTATTACCAATAGCTCTTAGATAACATATCAGATGTTCAACCTGAGATATTTTATCATTTGAATTATTTGTAAATTTAATGAAAGTCATTAAAATCATTTCCAGGTTGTTTATTCTGTACCATCTTAACCTGCCACATGACCTACTACATGACGTCTGCAGGGGCGGAGCCATATATGGGCCAGGGTGTCCTTAAGCCCGCCCACTTCTGACTGGCACTTGGTTTAACTGTTTAATTATTTTGTCTTTTACACAATCCTGCTCAAAAATACAGAAATGTTTCCATGCTCGTTTTTTTGATTACTCATTATAATTATTTCTCTTTGTTGAACCATGAACCACATAAACCCTACAATAAAGAGTGGAATAAGCATAACCAACTGTTGTATTCATTTTTTCTGACCGGACAATCTGAGGAGATTAAGGATCTAAATTAGCCACCTAGTCAGTCCTTTTAGAGGTCAAATGTTTGGATCCTAAATATCAAAACCTTCTTCACAGTCTGGATTGTTATTTCAAGTTATTGTAGATTTGCTTTTTATATAATAAATAGAGGCAGAATGAGATATTTTTGTTAGATGTCTTATTTTCTGACAAGTAATCATTTTGCTCTAGAAAAAGCTGGCCCGGCCTATTTTCTGTAGGCCCACCCTACGCAAATTTTCTGGCTCCTCCTCTGGTCTGGAGACATGGAAATGCGAACAAAGTATTTCCCGTATCTGTATACTTTTTCGATAAAATGCTCCATCGAAACATCTGAAAAATCACCTCTTGAGAGCACAAAAACTTTTTAGTGACATTTGACTTTTTTACAAATGTAGGTGTTTTCATTAGCGGATTTCCATTGCGATATTTAGATTTGTGCAAATCTATGGGTGATGAAATGTGCCTAGATGTGGGCAGTTTCAAAAAGTACATGAAGGTTTTAAAGTAACATCTGCTCTCATCCAGACAGCGTGAAGATCTTGCAGATTTCAGCGAGACGATGCCAAACCACATCCTGTATCCATGACAACAGCATGGTGGAACAGGAAGCGTCTCAGATTAATAAAGTTGTCCATTTTTTCTTATGAGACTGCCTCTGAAATGCTCCTTTACTTTACTTTCCTTTTTTTGCAGTCATGTTACTAACCAGCTGCCATTGAACATATTTGTTGTCAAACACTACCCCAGTTACTTTTCTAGTCTTTTGTTTTTCAGGTTCCAACTTTAATTGATTTATTCCCTAACATTTTATAGATTGTTGAAATCTCTCAGCCCTAAACTGCTGTCTGACAAGGTTTACTCTACCTTTCCTTCCCACTTTTTACTGTCTGCTAATGAGGCGACTGAAACAGTCTGCTCCTCTCTGTCTCCTCTTTGGATAAACTATGTCCCTTGGTGTCAAAATCCTCCCAGCCCATGGCTCACTGAGGTTCTAAGGCGTCACAGAGCAGGACTCCGGGCAGCAGAAAGAAAGTGGCATAAATCAAAAGAACTCACTGACTTGTCCGAGTTTTGGCAACAACTCTCACTTTTAACATCCAGCCTAAAGGAGGACGAGATAGACTTTTATCAGAACAAGATCTGCGATGCTCCCAACACACGACAGCTGTTCATGGCCTTTAACTCTTCACTTTCACCACCACCTGCTCAGCCACACAACTGTGCTGACTACAGACATGTTTACTGATCACTATGTAATCTAGTCTTCTCTGTTGTTCCCTGGTGGTGGAACGAACTTCCAAACTGTCCGATTCGCAGAAACCTTGTCTGTTTTCAGGAATAAGCTAAAAACTCGGCTCTTCAAGGAGAATATCTGCACTTAGTTTAACTTTTCCATTCGACAGATTGAGTTGGAGATATTCATCCCTTTCCAACAATTCAGCACTAAATAAGCTGCACCCAAGATAATATTTGGAACAAAAGAGAAAAAAAATCTGTTCCTCCAGCACGGCATGCGACACGTATGTACAACTAACTTCCAGCAGTCTGACGGCACATATCGATAATGTCCTACTCTATGATTTCTTACTTGTGTTGTTTTTATTCTCAGATACTAAATAACTGTAGAATAGAATAGAATAGAATAGAATAGAATAGAATAGAATAGAATAGAATAGAATAGAATAGAA
>JBAMHX010000008.1:597927-615488 GCA_037177515.1 Pseudomugil tenellus | reverse complement strand
AGAAAAGAAAAGAAAAGAAAAGAAAAGAAAAGAAAAGAAAAGAAAAGAAAAGAAAAGAAAAGAAAAGAAAAGAAAAACTTTTTCTTGCTTTTCTGTTCCTGTGAACCCCATTTAAGCCCACTGACTGATGTTGATGTTTGTTGAAATATTTTTTTATTTGATTTGTTAATGTGTTAAATCCGAGCAGAGCTGATCCACTCACAACAAAACTTATCATTTTGTAATATTGCAATAACTGCAGATATTCACACTTATACTATTTATTTGGTCAAAAACTGTCACTTTGCACTGCTTTCATTAATGGCTTTTTTCCTGCACAGTATTTATAACCATTCTTCTACATTGCACTATTATCTGGTGTTGTACATAAATATATTTGAGTGTTTTTTTTATGTGTATGTACACAGTGTAGACTAAATCCAGCTTTCTGCAACTCCAGATTTCCCCAGTAAGGGGTGAATAAAGGTTTTATCCTATCAGTAAAAAGGCTGCTTTGTTTAAATACATATTTGATGATTAATATTATTATAATTGCTAAATGTTTGTTTCGATCAGCTTAATGGAGGCTTGCACTCTCACAGTGCTTTTTCTAAAAGTTAAAATTTGATTTTTAAAAATGAAAACTAAATAAATCCTTTGTGATTCTTTCCTGCTGCAAATGGCCTGATATGAAGAAGAGGTTCTGATTGATAAGGAAAGATTTTACCTGATTAGAGACATCATTACCCAGCGGTAAGTCTGGGTAGGTTCTGGTGTTAAAAAAAACAGCATGTTTTGACCATGATAGGTCACTGGAAGTAATCAGATTACTGTAATAATCAAATCTAACCTTAATTGTAACATTAGAAAAACCATTGTGTACATTTTCCCGTCAAGTATCTTCATTTTATATTCATTTTCTGTGTACGTATATAGTGTAACCTGTGAAAATATCCAGCCTTTTTTCAACATGGCAGCGTCCGTATTGGTAGAATTAGCTGCTAACATGGGAGCTGATAAGCTGTAAAACTGACTAAATGTTAATGTTTTAACTTCATTAATACACCCAACTTTCGGCTGCTGCGTTCCACTCATATTGAAATGGTGATGATGAACATAAGCAAATGTAAATATATTCAATAAATCAGATATATGCTCTACATGCAGGAAGATAGACTGTTGGGGAGATGCAAAAGTTTGCAAGTTATCTGATAAAGGATATAACATTTAGCTATCTGCAAAGCCACACTTAATTATTTGATAAGAGATCTTTTGGTCCGAGTGTAAACAAGCTTTGCATCGGTAAAGAATCCTTTTAGTAAATGAATCATCTTCTCCACCTAAAAAAGGAGCAGTGGAATCTCAGCTAGCTAGAGGAAACACTGCTAATTTTTCAAAATGCTAACTTCCTACTGGTTAACATCCCAATTAAATGACATACATTAACAGCAAAAAGAGAAACAAAAAGGGTTTCAGACTCAGAGCAATGCAGAGACAATTTTAAAATATTTTGTTTGGAGGGGTTGTAAATGTATGGTTACATGTAAATAAGTTTCTAAAAGTTCTTCAAAACAGTAAATGGAAAAAAAGTGTCAGATTGTGAAACGTATTAACTTATTACAGCTGAAGTGGTCATCTAGTCCCATTTAATTATGCCTTATTTGAACACATTTTATTAAGTTATTAACTTTTTAGCTTGAGATTTACAGCTGATTGAAATATGACGTGGTTGTGTAGATCGTTTCTATAAAAGAGTTGATATCATATTATGGACAAAATGGGACAAGAAACCTTCAGTCTCTTGTCTGATTGGAGAAGAAGGTTAACTCAGCCATATGAGGGACGACAGACACGTGTTTATCAAACATCAGCATTTATCCAGCACAGATACGATAATCTACACATTTCCTGAGCCCACAGAGAGGAAAGCTCGTCATCCTTTCAGCAGCAGAACTCTGGGACTCCGAGCCACGCTGTTAATTATCCAAACAACTACTTAATGCACAGGAAATAATCTGTTTGCTCTAAAGTATTAAACTGGAAGAATCAGCCAAACCAAGGAGACTCAAAGTCAGGTAGAAGTTCTGCAAAGCCAGAGAGGATGTGATATTTTCTGGACTTTTCTAAACACAAAAAACAGATTTAAGACTAAGTATTCCATTGATTGTGACTGGGTTAGTCATGACGTTTGGGGTTTTAAACAGCGATGGAGGTGTTGTTTCTCTTTACTGAGCTCTGTAAACCAGTCAGACCCACTGGAGTGATGAGGGAAATATTAAACTAACGGCTGCTGTGGCTGAACAGACATGATGACTGGTTCCATCAACTAAAGCTCACTACTGAAAGAAGACATCAAACCAGCATTCATAGCTCACTCAGGATCGATTGCAAGAGCTCAGACTTAAAAAGGAAAGAAAAAAACTGCTATGGTGTGATATTATTATGGAGGAAGGGATGTTGAGGAGAAACGGAGTGCAAACTGGAGTGAATGCATTAATTAACCTAATGAAGAAATGAATCGCCTGTTTTGTTTGCTACGGCCGCAACCTATTTGGTCAGCTTCCAGTCCTCTGCTGCAAGCTCGGCCTCATTAAAAAGCCTGTCACATCTCGTCAAGCGGTCACAGGACTGAGTGGCCAAGTTCACGGGCTGGACGGGATCCTCATTAACACCGCCACATATTTACCAACAACGGCTTCAGCTCAGCTCGCTGCCATCAATATTAAATCATCACACGCCAGAAATACTACAACAGGAACAAAACAAGACCTTCCGGTCAGGTGCGAGGACTATGAAGCGAAAAACAAAACAGGATCTGATCGGAATTAATCAGCTAATATTGAGCCAAAACAAAATAAAACCCCCCTCGGGTCTTGCAGAAGTCACCAACAAGCTGGTGAGCGGAAGAAGAAGTCAAGTAGGTTGAGACTTACCAGAGGAGTGGCCACGGTTAGTGGCGTCATGGTCACTGTCTCCTTGCTCGCTGTCTCCGTGGCCGCTGTCTTTAGAACTGACCAGATCTGCTTCCTGAAAGGCCGAACTGGAAAAAATAAATAAATACATTTTCAAACAATCTGAATTTTAGGATTTGTTTCTGTGATGTCATCTGATTAACGGTATGTCACTGTGACCTCAGGGTGAACTTCAGAAGAAAAATGTTTCCAGGTGAACGTAGAACACATGTGAGTCATATGTAAATCACATACATGTGTGAATCATTTATGAAAAACCCGTAAATCATTTGTCAGTTACATCTCAACCACATGGATTGATATGTTATTGACAGGTGGGATTCCTGTAAGAGATGCCAGGAAAGATCAGGATCATTGTGAGACAGAATGGAGGAAGACAGGAAGTATCGGGTAAAAAAGAGTTGGAAAAAAGTGGAAAAAGGACTGAACCTAAAGTATCACAATGTTCAGATTTATTTGATTTGTTAATTTAATTTATACAATTTGTTTTTTTTTTTATTCTGTTTTTAGCTTTTTTAATCAAATGTTGGATTAGGATATCAAATCTGAGTTAGAGTTGCACCTCGAACAGTTAAAAAGAGACACTCAGGCTTAATTGTCCTTAACTTCCATTTATCTCCCTTTTAATTGTTTTTATTTCATTTATGATTTTATTGTAATTGTTGCTATTTGACACTGCTGTTTACTCCATCTTTTATTACATCTGTAATGCTTTTAATGCTTTATGTAAAGCACTTTGAATTCTTATGTACATAAAATGTGATAAAAACAAATAAACTTTCCTTATTCTAAAGATTGCTATGAAAAGCTTGAAAATGTTGTATTAATCCAATTAAACATCTTGTATAAAGGCAGATTTT
This sequence comes from Pseudomugil tenellus, assembly GCA_037177515.1. Taxonomy (NCBI): domain Eukaryota; kingdom Metazoa; phylum Chordata; class Actinopteri; order Atheriniformes; family Pseudomugilidae; genus Pseudomugil; species Pseudomugil tenellus. Next base: position 611,677 of record JBAMHX010000008.1, on the reverse strand, counting down.
TCACATGTCAGTCAATTCTATGATAACAATTGTTTAATAATGTACACATGGAGAGTACAATGTTATAGCAAAGCAGCAATTTTTTTAAAAGTCAAATACTTTTTATGTACATTTTTTATAACAAGATCTTACGTTCAGGAAAAGGTTTCTATGTAAATGCAACAAGCTTCAGAAAAGTGATAGAAAATTAATAAAAAATAAATTATTTTGTTTATACAAAATGCAAAACTGTTTGAAATTGACAAATTAGATGAAAACAGAATTAATTTTGAAGCCAAAAGAGCTGAGTCATTAAAATGATCCAGAACACCCACCAACAGGGACGGACGTATCGATACTCTGCAGTCAATACTTCCAGATTGCTCAGGCACCATTTCAGATTTTGTGCTGCAGAGATATATTTTTGCACATCATGGATACAAAACAGGATGTTTCTTTTCATTTCTGACAGTTTTCAACATAAAACTTTACCATCCAGTGTTTCCTCTCCGTGTCACATGACCACATTAGCCTATCAGATGTCACCTTAAATATGATGATGACGGCTCTCAGCTGCATTCGAATTGTCAAATAAAAGGGAAAATCTGTTTTACTTTTTTGACAGCTAAAAGTTTTTAACTTGATAATATTTTTAATATTTTTTTATTTAATGTTCTTTCTTTTTCTCTCTTTTATTTTTCATTTTCAGTGTCTCTCTGAAGCACTTTTGTAGAATCTCCTTCACAAATACCTGCGTGTGTGTTGAAATATTTGATTGGTCTATTGTTGGTTCTACCTAACAAAGCAATTTATAAATTCTTTATTTTTAATATAATTTTCAAAAATGTGTTTCACTTGTTCCATTTAAACTTAAGAAGTCAAACATATCATATATGACACAACTTCTGACATGTTTTTTTGTCATTTTACTCACATATCACACAGTAATAAATAGTAAAAAAAATGCAAAGAAATGTTCTGACACCTTGTTTGATAAAAAAAAAACTAAGATATAAAGAAATGTAGACTTGTCCTTTCACTGTTTTAAAGGGTTAAATGACTTATTTTACAGATTATTATTATTGATTTACAAGTATTTCCTACTAGCTTAATTTATTAATTGATTTATTTTCATATATTGCTATGAATTAAATTATTAATGCAAAATAACTTTAACTTGAATGTTTCTTTACCTGTTGACATGTCTCGGCCTGTCGACCAGGTAGCTGAGTTCATTTCGCTGGTGCTTGGTCTGAAAGAGATGGGAGGCGTCTTGCTCAAGCACATTATGTAACATCATTAACATGAGGAGTAAAAAACAGAGGAAACTGCTGCAACCAGACAAACATGTTCAAATGAATTTAAAATGAAAAAATCTGGTTCACTAGCAGACATATCTGGTGAAAAGGAACAGTTAGGTGGTGTAAATCCCAGCAGAGTGGGAAGTGAGTGGACTCTGAAGGCCTGCACCCACTCAGGCTGCCACAGCTCAGTGACGCATCTGCATTCTCATTAGCAACATGCTGACCAGTGAGCTTAATGCAAATGTTAGCGTGTCAGGGGAATGGCTCCTTCACAGCCGCTCCTTCAGCTTCCAGCAGCCTCTGAGCTGATCCATGTGGTCCTTCTGTACTGATGTTTCGTTGTTTTTCTGTATAAACATGCAGCGTTTGCTCTGTCAAGGCCAAACTTCCCAAACAGAAGCAACATATCTGCAGGGCTGCGCTTAACGCCACAGGAATGGAACTCTAGATATGTATATGTGTATGTGTGTGTTTAGGAACATGTGTAATCATTTAAACAAAAATAAACATGCATCTAAAGGTAAAGACTTTGTTTGGCTGATGAGAAAAATAAGTTATTTCTATGTGTGAACATGTTTGCAGCTACACTTATTTTGCTTGTGTGACTCATACATACATTATTTTTCTATCGTTTATAATAACATTTTGCCTTTAACATTGTCCAGTAAGAACAGATGGAAAGGAGGCTTTGGCTGAAATCTGGAGTGATTATGCAGCAATTTTTTATGTAATGTTTGCAAACACTGACCTTCCCTCCCAAATAGACCAAAATTAAGAACTAAATCTGAATTATTTTTCTGAAATCTGCCACAAAACCCTGTCGTAACGCATGTTAGAGCACATAAATAACGATCTGGCATGCAGCTGACATCATCTGAACATATTTGTCCATGAAACAGGCAGACGAAGTCATATTTATCAGGTTTCAGACATGCTGTGTGTCACACGGAGGGAAAGGAGGTGATCAGTGTGAGAGGAATTCTTACCTCGTTTGATAAAATGCTGCCATTTGATATGATGTCAGGCTGCTGGTCTGTGTAGCCTGACACTATGGCCCCACACAGGTTGTGATCGGTGTCTGTGCTCCTAGATGGACTACATGGCTTTAGGAACATGAGGTCGGTTTTGGCGGACTCTGGAGTCAGACATACCTGATAACAATAGTTCTTGTTTTGGTGGTGGGAGCTGAAGCTCCCAGACTCCTCCACGGGGACCTGAGCTGTGCCTCCCCCACTAACATTAACAGTGCTCTGCACCAGCATGATATCCGACTTGCTGAGCTTTTTCCTGCGGGACCGGGCCTGCCGAGAGCAGCAGGAGCTGCAGCCCAGGCAGCAGTCGCTGCTCAGGCAGGTGTAAATGTTCAGCTTCTTGTCCTTCTGGCAGCGCACAGCCAGCACAATCATGACTAGGAGGAAGATGAAGGAGATGGAGCCGAGGGCGATGATGAGGATGAGGGTGAAGTCCAGTGTGCCCTCTTTGGCTTTGCCGGCGCCTGTTTTGACCCCAATGCCTCGGTTGTCGGCCACACTGTCCACCAGCATCACCAACACGCTGGCGCTGGAGGACAGTGGAGGCTGGCCATGGTCTCTCACCTCAATCAGGAGGTCGTACAGCTGATGGGGGTCTCGTTTTGCTGACACCCGCCTGGCTGTCCTGAGCTCGCCCGTCCTCCAGTCCATCCTGAACATCCCGTTCTCATTGCCCCTCTGGATGCTGTAGGACAAGCGAGCGTTCTCGCCATCATCTGCATCCATGGCAACCACATGGGTCACCAAGTAGCCCGGTTCAGCTGAGCGAGGGAGGGGTGCTTTGGCTGTCCCATTGTGTCCCAGAGGAGCCAGCACAAGAGGGGGGTTGTCATTCTGGTCCACGATGATGACTTTAACAGTGGCGTTGGAGGAGAGTTCTGGAGAGCCCGCGTCTTTGGCCTGGACCATGAAGGAGAAATCCTTCAGCTGCTCGTAGTCAAATGACCTGAGTGCGTAAAGATATCCCGTCTCCTCGTTGATTGACACATAAGTTTTGATTGACATGCCCTGAATGTCACATTCTAATATAGAGTAGCTGATGAGCGCGTTCTGGCCGATGTCAGGGTCCAGCGCGGTCACGGCGTGGATGTACGCGCCCGGCACGTTGTTCTCTGTCACATACACATCATATATGACCTGCGTGAAAGTGGGTGCGTTGTCGTTCTCATCTGACACCTGGACTCGGATGGACTTGCTGGTGGCCAGTGAGGGGCTTCCTTTATCCCGCGCGACCACAGTAACGGAGTAGAAACCCGCCTGCTCGCGGTTCAGGGGCCCATCGGTCACTATGGTGAAATAATTCCTGAAGGAGGATTTCAACTTAAACGGGACATCACCGAGGATTTCCACGTGGATCTGGCCGTTCTCCTCCGCGTCCCGGTCCGTCACGCTCAACAAGGCGATAACGGTGCCGGGCGCCGCTTTTTCACTCACCGACTCTGTGACGGTGCTGAAGGTGATCTCCGGTGCGTTGTCGTTCACGTCCGCCACTTTGACCAGCACTTTGCAGTGAGCTGGGACGGCATTTGGCCCGAGATCCTTCGCCTGGACAAAGATTTGATACAAGCTGCTCTCCTCAAAGTCCACCTCGCCGCGCACCTCAATGCGCCCGGTGCGCGGATCTATGCTGAACAGCTCCTTTACGCGGCTGGAGATGTGGTTACTGAAAGAATAAAGTATTTCCCCGTTAAGTCCTTCATCCAGGTCGGTGGCGTTCAGCTGTATGACCAGCGTGCCCACCGGTGCGTTCTCAGCGAGGCTCACGGTGTATACGGGCTGCTCAAACACGGGGACGTTGTCATTAGAGTCCAACACTTTGACCACCAGCAGCGCGGTGCCAGTCCGGGGAGGCTGACCGCCGTCCACCGCAGTTAGCACATACCTGTGCGCTGCCTGCTGCTCCCTGTCCAGCGGCTTCTCTAAGACAAGCTCTGCAAACTTGTTCCCGTCCGTTTGGGTCTGTACGTCCAGGTAAAAATAGTTATTTGTGGTGATATCATATGTGCGTAAAGCGTTAGAGCCAACATCCGGGTCGAAGGCGCTCTCCAAGGGGAAGCGGGTGCCAGGAGTGGCGCTTTCTGAGATCTCAACGGTGATGTCTGTCTCCGGAAAGCTGGGCGGGTTGTCATTAATGTCCACTACCTCGATTTCAACCCGAAACAGCTCCAATGGGTTCTCCAAGAACACTTCCATGTTGAGCTGGCAGCTCGCGCTCTGCTTGCAGATCTGCTCGCGATCGATTTTCTCATTAACGAACAGGACACCATTCTCCAGGTTTACCTCCAGGTACGGTGTCCTAGAGCTAGGCACGACTTGGAAGCGTCGGGAGGCCAGCTTGGTGAGGTCCAGCCCGAGGTCTTCGGCGATGTTACCCACCAGGGTGCCATGGTCTGCCTCCTCCGGGACAGAGTAGCGAATCTGAGAGAACACCCCATCCGTAATGCAGAGGATTATCAAAAGCACAATCATCGCCGGAAAAACAAGTGCACTTGGGTAAAAATCATTAACCTTATTGTCCTCTGTTGATTAATAAACTGTCAGTATCCATCATCAATCTTAGCCCAGAGGTTAAACTCTCCAAAATGCGTAAAACTCTCCAAAAGCACACAAGCCGTCTCTGACGAGTCTTTCTGACTAAAACAGATGCATTTTCTCCTCCGAAGTTAGTTTTAAAGACACCAGGAGGAAATTTCTCTTCTGTGTCTTGCGTCAAACATGCGCTCCGGAGATTCTGTTGCGCAAATTCAAGTGAAACGCGGAGCAAAACATTATAAACTATAATCCATGAACGGAAAAGGACAAACAGGCAGCATTTTCTCTTCAGCAAATTTCAGTGCATTCAATTTGTCTTCATGGTGACTCTTTTTCATCCCCAGTCTGCTCCACAGTACTGATGCTGTTCACTCAAGTGTTTGCTTTTTGCCCCGCTTGGCTCCGCCCCCTTCAGCCCGGCCGCTGCCAATCAACCTGAGAGCTGTGCTGTGATTGGTTATTGAGGCTGCCTGTCAAAGTTGGCTTGGCCTTCATCTCCCTCACTGCTTCTCTGGGTCTCTTTACCCCCGTGTCCAACCACAGACTACTAAACCTGAAAAGTGTCTGAAGCATAAAAAACAGCAAAACTTGACTAATTATTTCTACTTATCAGATGTTTGTTATTTTTATTTTACTCACTAATTCACTCACCGATTAGCTGCCAGATTCAGAGCCTTGCTTCTTCCTACCTGCTTTCTGAGAGGAGAAAGGCTAATATTTAATCAGAGTGGAAGACTTGTTGACATGGTGGCAAGGCTTTCGTTAACCCAGAGATGTGTTGGGTGATCCGGGTTAATACATGCAAATGTTGTGATATCCATGCAGGGGATCACTCCCCGTCCATGTGCCGCGCTCAAGGCTTCGCGCGCTATAATTACACCCAACAGTCTTTGCCTTATTAGTTCTCTCCCAGCCACACAGGAGCGCAACAGAGAAGCAAGTAACGCAGCTGATTTGCGGGCCGCACGCGACCCCCAGCGGCGGAAATGTAATCCAGGCTCTGTTCATGATGAAATCCATCATTTATTTCTATTCTTTTGTCTGGTCAACAATAAAAAAGGAAATATTTATGTTTCAATAAGAAAAACTGATGACAAAAAAGATAAACAAGCCTGAATTAGGAAAAGTCGATCAATACCACTGAGATATGACTGTTTTTTTAAAAAATAATTTTTAAACAAAGGAATAACTAAATGAAACCATTCCCCTACAGGAACATTTAAGAAAAGCAATTTGAATAAATTTCATAATATAATAAATACAATAGATGAGAAAATACAATCATTTCTAATGATGTTTATAGATGATTTATAATTTTCACAGGTGAACCTCGATTCACTACAAGTCAGGATGTTGTGAAAAATGTAAATTAAGACAGAATTCAGTGATTTTCATATATAACCAACTTATTCAGTGAAAGATGCTAAAACTGATACATTTTATCATTTGATGGAAAACATTAATCTGATGCAGCAACACTTGTGTAAAAAGTTGAAACAGCACAAACAAAAGGCTGGACAAGTAACAACTTGTGGAGCATTTGACTAATTAGGTTAACTGGTAAAAAAAAAACAATAACATGGCTGGTATAAAGGAGCATTTCAGGGAGGCTGAGTTTTGGGTGGAAAAATGGACAGAGATGCATCAATCTGAGACAAACTTGCTCTAACAATGTGTATAACTGTATAATGTTATTCAACAGAAGACTTTACAGATCCCACCATCTTCTGTGTACAGTATCATCAAAAGATTCATATAATCAGAAGAAATCTATAGGATGAGGCTGGATGCTGAAGATCTTTTGCATTAAAATCTGATTCTCTACAGGAAATCACTGCATGGACTTCCAGGAATCTGTCTGTGAACACAGTTCTTCCTGAACTCCACAAATGCAGATTAAAGCACCAACATGCAAAGAAGAAGCCGTATGCGAACAGGACCCAGTAACAACATCTTCACTGGACCAAAGCTCATTTAAAATGGTCTGATGCGAAACTTTAAAAATATGTGAATTGTTTCCTGGAGAGCATGGAAGGTGTGTCCTGCAGACTAAAGAGGAGAGGGAGCATCCAGCTGGTTAACAGTTGACAGAAGAAAAGCTGCATCTCTGATGAGATGGGGGTGCGCAGTAAGGCCTGGGCAGCTTGCAGAGCTGCGAAGACTCCTATTCTGACTTTTCTACAACTTTGTTCTTTGTGATTTAGTTGATCCCATTCATCTGTTTTCCAGAACAGATGCAGAATAAACTTTATTTAGATTGTTTGTGAATGCAAACATTAAAAACATTTACTTTCTTCCAATAGAACATTCTGGTGACTCCAGTTTTCAGTGCATAGAGAGAAAAACTATACAGGCCTCAGCTGGTTTGTCAAATGTAAAACTTAATGTCCATGAACATATTAAAGTAAATGTGTCTTCATGATTAATATTTTCTGTTAGTTTTAGACTGAGCGAGGCAGTTTTACATGAATAAATATTAAGTGAATGCAGGTCTTTCTGGCTTTCATAAGTGAGTTTTTCTTCTGAAAGCAGACTTCCGGAGGTAATCTTATGTATGCACCTTCAATTTTTGCTGATAGCCTTGTGACTGATTACTTTCTTTCCTTCATCTCTTTTTTTAAATGAGAATTTTAAAAGGAAATGTGGAATTCTTCACCAGGTTTTAACATTTTCTCATTATTTTTTTTCTTAAAACATCACCTGAATAGATTTTCTCCTGCTGTGATGGACAAATTAAGACATGGAAGGATAATTTGAAGCCAACATGCTTGCACTATGAATTTAATTTATGTACCAGCCTCCATTCTAGCAAAAACAGACATATTATATGACTGATTTTCCCACCGTGAACAAATAATGACAACAAAGGATCATTTTTTATATGTTAAAGAGTAACAGATGTGTGAGCTTGCTCTCCTATAGAAAGGACTGGCATCTGATAGTAGATTTCACCACCAGGATGAGTTTCCTCTGGTATAAAATGGAGGAAAATCCTGAATACAAGAATCATTCTCCTCACTAACCAACAGCTGGACGCAGATGGGTACATAATGTAAAAGCTTATATCAACCTGAGACCACCATTCTGCAAGCAGAGCCTCTCCAACACCAACCTCTAAACAGTTTAACTAGGACACACTGCCATCTACTGGCCAATCTGTGGATTTTACACACACACACACCCCAAAAACAATCTAAAAAAGAGAAGTGAAATATTAGACGTATATTTCTTATGTTCGAGATTTTTATCTTCTAGCATGCTATCAATTGAAGTGGAATCATCAATAACTCACTTAAAAAAAATGTAGAAATCAAATAGGGAGCACTGTGGTGTGTGTTATTTGAGGCAAATGAAGTGTAAAAGATGATTTGGAGGTAAAAAGAGCTCCAGATACCAGCTTCATTAATAAAATGGGTTTGTTTGTTTGTCTTTTTTAAACGTATGGCATCAAAGGAAGATCAGCAGATTCTATTGCCTGAAATCTTATTAATCATATATATCTGCTCCCCTTTGTGGAACACAAATACATTCCTAAGTTCACATCTTGATCAATCCTGACAAATGATAGTAAGCAGGTAAAACTCCTGGACCCAACACAGGAAACAGATGAGCCCAGATGAAGTAGAACTCATATATGGTCTTCATGCTGTTGGGATGATGAGGATTAGACACGGTTACATAAGTTCAGCATGTTGGCCGTTTTATTAAGAAATATTTCTATTTAAGTATGTGTACATTTATAGCCAATTATATGCATTGCATGTGTTCCTTGTACACTAACCATATGTGCAATGTAAAGTTTATTAATAAATTTAACAAAAAGTATCCAAATGAATGTATGATGGGCTTGTTTTGTTGTAACAATGCATAAAGCTCACACGGTTTCTTTCACTTTTGAATGAAGCCTGATTCGTAATAAAAATACATTTTTGGATTCAGCAGCAGAGTTGAGTTTTTGTGGGTTAAAGGCATGGAAAACTTGTCAAATCTCTTTTCAGCTTAATCTGCTGTTGACTCATGTATGTTGTCTTTTATTGAACTGAAACAATAAATAAGACAATGGAAACTACATCATGTGACTAACAGGAGCCTCAGCATGGTGTCAAAATCAACTTGTTAGTATTATGTCTGTTAAATTAGCAGTAAATCATGTATAAGGTATCTTGTGTGTAATCTTGGGTGCTTGCAAATACACTACTATCTACAACTTTCCCAAATTACACAAAATACAGGTACAGATTACAAAAATGCACATAAATTTTTACCTTCAACCTCATAAATCTAATAGATTAGATTAGGTTTTGCCTCAAGCAAAACTGTGGCTACACAAGGACATGTGGTTTACTACAAACATACCGCTCATTGATCAGTGTTGTCTTGTTTTTTGGATCGATGGACTGTTCTCCCACAGTTTTGGGAAACTTCAGGTATCAACCTGTTATTTTTAATGATGCAAATGGCCAAAAAGCACAGTAATGCAGTTCCTCAGGTCCTTTAAGGACAACTCCCAGTCACAGGGAGTAGTCCCTGATTGGTGATCAGGAATCAGGTTGATGAGTAGCACCTGGAAAGGTAGCAGAGTCCACACATGAATGACACATTCTTGTAACACCACACATTCAACCTAACATGCATGTTTTTGGATGGTGGGAGGAAGCTGGAGTTCCCAGAGAGAACCCACACTAACATGTAAACTCCACACAGAAAGGCCTGAGCCGAGGTTTGAATCCAGAAACCTACTTGCTGTGAGGCCACACCGCTAACCACCCCGCCACCATGCAGCCAAAGAAAAGACTTTTACATTTCGCAATGTTGTCTATTACAATTTCTAACTCCAATTCTAAAAAAAATCCTTGTTTGCTTTTCGTGCAGTTTTACAAATCGGGAAGTAGTTGTGTACAGCATTTCCTATTTTCCATACATATGCCATCCCTAGTAATCTTAACACACAGTTTTATAAATGATGCCCCAGATAAGCATCAACAGGAAAATGAGCAGACGATGCTCCATGATAGCCAGTAAAAATTGTGAGGGATTTGTCTACCCATCTAAACTGTAGAAGCAATAACAGAACGCTACTGTTCCATGTGATATTGAGCCGTGCTTTCTTTGTGACATGTGGCAGAATAAATGGATGAAATAAAATGAAAAATACTTTATTTATCCCTTTTTTAGGGAAATAAAAAATGCTCCTAGCAGCAAAGTCATCCTTCTGCCAAGTTTATCGACAATCAAATGCCAACTGGTCCAGTCCGTTGATGCACAAATGCACATAGACTGTATATAATTACTGGACAGCACAAAGGTCACGTGACCCATAGATTTCTAAAGAGATGAATTGAAGCCCATAGGCGGGTCCTACTGTCGCCATCTTGGTGTGTCATCAGTACCGGAAAATCCAAAAATGGGTAAAAATGTGGAGCTCCGTCATCAAATTTCGAACTACCTGTGGCTAACAGCTTATCATGCAAGCTAACACGGAGCTAATGGCTTTGGAGAGATGAGCTAACAGACTGAGGGTCAGTGAACAACAAATCTGGCTCCCTCTACAGCCTTGAAAATTACCCACTGGAAGGATCGCTCGCAAACACTCTGAGCCCCCTCGCTCGTCCTAATTGTTTCTTAATTTCCGGACTCTCTCGGGTGGGCTGCGCTGTAGTTTGGCTGCGACTGCCTGTAGCGGAAGGTACCCGGTGACCCCACCACCCTCCCTCCCACGATGTGTCTTGTTTTTGTAAATGTTTATGACTGTGCTTAAGTGTGAGGTGTTTCTTCAAAGCACTGCTATACTGGTCGTCCACTGGGAGCAGAAGAGGGATACTTCACTTTTTTTTCATCTCTCACTACCCATGTGTAGTGTTCTGCCCCCCACCTTCAAAGGAGCACTGCTTCAGGCTGGCTGCACCTCAGAACAGTCATTACCTGTATATGTCTGTTTATGTTTTCTGTGTGTTTGGGTTTGGCTGTACTGGAAACTTGAATTTCCCATTGGGGATTAATAAAGTATCCATTAAAATTATTTTTAGCTGCTGATCATAACAAAATGATTCTGGCCTTTTGTTTTAAACATTTTATTGGAAGATTTTTACATATTATAGGCAATGCATACAAAACTAATGAAAAATACAAAGGGAGTAAAAATATATTTTAAAAAAGGCACGGACAGCACATATTACAATGAATGAAAACAATTTGTAGGAGAATGGCTTTATGAAATAAATAAAACTTAATATTAATATGAAATTTAATATTAAAAAATAATTTGATCGGGGCACCATCTCCAATTTTGTAGCTTACCTTGGTAAAATTATAGGCATAGTAGGAAACCTATTAGATGATAGACTTAATAGCTTAATCAAAGAATTATTAATTAGTCTCAATAAATCAATCAATCTCAAATGTTATTGTTGTAAGTTGTAGTTTGAATTAACCTCAATCATGGCCAAAGAAAAGCAAGACAGACAACGACCAGATAACAAAAGGGATATTTATTAGTCTAATCTAAAGTCTATACATGAGTAAATATAAGAAAGAAAATAAAAGAACATATTTCAGAGTAGACAAAAAAGACTAACATGAACAGAGATGCAGCTGTGAGTGTGGTGGAAGGAAAGTATGTCTGTGGGATTAAACATGAATTAAATAAACCATGATGTTTATTAATTATGTCTAATAAAGTTGAATCATAATTAAGGCCTAGGTGAAATTGTCCAAATCTCACCAACCATCATCAAGAGACCAATAATTCCTCGCTGAGGATACAGGGTTTTTTCAGAACCGTTAGCTTACGAAAAGTGGACTGGGCAGTCCTTAACTGTTCGGGGGTGCGGAGACGGTGCTGATCCATGTTTGCACCTGCTCCAGAATCGGGAGAAGGCCTGTCCTGGGTGTTTGCAGCCTAAGATTGGTGCCTCTCTGTATGGATGTGGTGGTGATTATGGCCAGAGATGAGAAAGGTTCAAAAGAGTTGTCTAAAGGTTTCTGAGCTGAATTTGTGGAAATTCTTATACTCCTTCAGAGGCTCAAACTTAGTTACAACGGTGAAAGCTTAGTCCTTCTTCTGGGTTCTTCAGGTGAAGTTCATGCAAATATGAGTCCCCCTTAAAACCTTCTTTACATTGCTAGCTATTTAAACCTTAAAGTTAAAGAATATGAATGAAAACATAAGACACATATCAAAACCATTAAATCAAGATGCAAAGGATAAATGCATATAAATGGAACATGAAAAAGGTTAAAACCAAAAGAAGAAAAGAGTCTTAAAAAGGGACATTAAATATTAAATAAACAACTCTCAAAATGTGATGTCATATTGGGAATTTGACATCTTGTAGAAAGTACTGGTCTATAGTTATTAAGCTTATCATCTTAATGTGAGTTTAGAAGAGAATTGAGCTTCACTGAGATGTGAACATGGCATCCCTTTGTTCTTCCCTGGGGGAGGCCCCCAATGGTCTTTTGAGGGTGGAATATCATTACTCATTTGAATCAAGTCATCCACGTGGACAAATAAAGGTTTCATATACCTCTAAACACCTGAGCATTATATTTGTAATCCCAGGCAGTACCCTCCCTGCTTTCTTAATGTCTTTTAGCCCATGTATAGATATCCTCTTTGGCTTATGAACTAGGTCAAGTAGATGGAAAGGCTGTAAACATTGAAGGGATTTCCCAACAAACTCATACATTTATCTGTCAAAGTTCATTACTCTATTCCAAACTCAGGTCACAAATATGAACTGCTTTTTTATACACTGTCTCCCTGGTTAACATAACCTTCCCATTTCTTCCAGTATTTATTGTTACATTTTAAGGCTTGGAGAAAAAGTTAACTTCTCAATTTTACATATTTCTTTTGTTATTTATTTCCAGTCTTTCTGTATGGAATTTCTTTCATCAGCCATTTCCTGGTAAAAGCTTCTTTACCTGCTGCCAGCAAAAAATTTATTATGTGTTTGTCACCAGAGGGTATGTTGATAGGTATATGTCTGATTCTATTCTTTTATTTTCTCTACAATTTCACTGTAGCCCCAGAAGATGTGGAAATGGGTGGCAACCAATTCACCAGACTGTCTCCAACAATGTCCATACTCTCATCGGCTCATTTGTTGTTTTTTTTTGGTGTGATAAAATATGTAATAAGTGTGTCAGTCATTTTCTTAACCATTTAATCGTATTAAGGGTTGTGGGGTAGCTGGAGGATATTCCAGCAATCACTGGGCCAGAGGTAGGGTACAACTTGGAGAGGTCGCCATGTAATTATATTTTTCCATATTCCCTCCATTGAACCAAGCTGGACATATTCAGTGGAGCTCTGAAGATATTGAGCCGTGCTTTCTTTGTGAAATGTGACAGAATAAATGGATGAAATAAAATGAAAAATACTTTATTTATCCCTTTTTTAGGGAAATAAAAAATGCTCCTAGCAGCAAAGTCATCCTTCTGCCAAGTTTATCGACAATCAAATGCCAACTGGTCCAGTCCGTTGATGCACAAATGCACATAGACTGTATATAATTACTGGACAGCACAAAGGTCACGTGACCCATAGATTTCTAAAGAGATGAATTGAAGCCCATAGGCGGGTCCTACTGTCGCCATCTTGGTGTGTCATCAGTACCGGAAAATCCAAAAATGGGTAAAAATGTGGAGCTCCGTCATCAAATTTCGAACTACCTGTGGCTAACAGCTTATCATGCAAGTTAACACGGAGCTAATGGTGGCTAACCAGCGAAAAGTGGTGTACAAGCTAAAGCTACAATGCTCGGTTTTACTACACTCTGCCTTCTTCCAGCTGGATATGCAACAGAAAATGATAAATTCAATGCAATTCAATTTTATTTATATAGCCCAGTATCACAACAAGTTGTCTCAGAGGGCTTCACATGCAGGTAAAGAGAACAA